>JALBCR010000346.1:0-14164 GCA_030710515.1 Abscondita cerata
TAATCATTATTAGTGAGTGCGAAGCAGTTAGCTTTGTGAGATATTCAAAATGTTTTTTAGATGTTCTGGTGACGAGTTCAACAGTTGTTCCCGGCCTGGTGTTATTGATGCGAAACCATTTCCGTTCAGTCTTTTGGAGCAGCTACGAGTGGGGCGAAGACCGTCACCAGTACCGACCATTTTTGGCGGCTGAGTTGGGACGCCGCAAACTCCTTCACCGCTGATACTGAAGCTACCGTTTTCGCACCGGAAGCTACTGTTTTCGCAGATAGGAGTGCTCCAGCTTCACCCTACTTGGCTGTTGTGGCGGAGAAGCTGCAGCCTGCGGCGCAGTGCGATTATTTATTTGGACTTTACTGATACGGAAGAGACATCCCGAGAACTATCGTTTACTAAAAATCTCGGCAATCACTGGCGTTGTTGAAGAATTGATATTGGATTCGATAAAAAGATTCTTAGATCAGCTAGCTGTTTAAATACTTGAATAAAGTTGGAGTTAACTGTCGCATTAATACTTTGAGGCGTTTCAACTTCAGATTGAAGTACAGATAATTGAGCTTTTAAGCAAAGAATTTTCGACACGAAGTGAATCCATATCAGCGCTACTACAAACGCTTGGATTGGGAGATCTCTGTTCGTCAGTCTTCAGACATTGACATAAGATTACATCGTATGATTCATCTAATGCTTTAATGTTTTACGATCTTTGCACAGCTTTTGTGAAATACATTAATACAAATCTTGCATACGGAATGCGTATCGCTGACCGTTTTTTACATTTGAAACACTCTATTTGGTGTTAAATGTAAGATGCTTCCGATGTTTTAGGTTTTGGCGTAGTTAATAGTAATAAATTTTTAATTTTTATGTGGATGCTGCTTATCTACTGATGATATTTTTTAAATCTTTGATTTTGTGAAGTGAAATAGTTTTTAAAAAAAAGAGAAAAAGAAAAAAACACACAACATTAAATTAATGGACAGTTAAAACTACCGCGTTAGATTAACACAAGAACAAAGAATCGATTGGGATTTGGTTTTATCAGTGCTTGCAGGTAATAGTCTAGATTTTGATTTAACCCACGGAATGTCTAGACAGATTAGAACATTCACAAAGTGGTATCGTCGACGTCACAAAAACGAGAAAACGAGATTTACGAATTTATTATCGTATGTTATTACCATAAACACAAACAATAACAAGTAACACGTAACACAAGTAACGAATATTAATAATGTTAAATTAAATTGCAAAAATATAACAGCGATATAAATCACGTCCGCACAGTTTCGAAGGTTAAACTTAAAAATGATGTATGGAGCAGAGATATGGAGATGGAAGGAATGGGAGAAATTGGAAAAAATTCAAGAAAGGTATTGAAATGGACATTAGAACTAGATAAGGAAACGCCGGGATACATAATAGAAGAGAAATAAAAACTGGAAAAAATAAGAATACAAGCAGAAAAGAGGGCAATGAGGTATGAAGAAAATATAAATAAAAAAGCAAGAAAAACGAAATATTGTATGAGTGTTGGAGAGAGGTGAAGAAAAAAAAGGATAAGGCATGGACAAGAGGAAGAAGAAATTATGAGAGAGGAGGATTTGCGAGAAGAGAAGAGGAGAGGAAAGAATGAATGGGAGGAGAATAGAAGAGAAAAATAACAAGAAAAGATAAAGATGCGCAAATGCAGGAAAGAAGGGCAAAATAAAAGAAGGAAAATACAACGAGAGATATAAGGAAATTAATTACTGAACAGATACCGGTATATCTACAAGGGAAAAAGGATGCAAGAGAAAAAAGGTAATACAAGATTCAGGAACAGGAATGAAGAAAACGAGAATAAGCATTGGTGGAAGATGAGAGAAGAAGGTGCAGAATGTGCAGGGAAGGATGGGAATAACGTAGAACATATGTGGAATGAATGGGGCGAACTAAGAAGGGGGGCATAGGGGCGAAGAATGTGATACTAGAAGAAAGAGGGGAAGAAGAAGAATGGATGAAAGAGGCGTTAAAAGAAGAGAAAGGCTAAAGTTTAGTTAATGGTTTTTTTGTAAAATTTTTTATTTTAATTTGTTTTATTTTTTTTATTTTTTTTAAGAGGTATACGTAACAATTGAATTCTTTTGTTATCTATGAAGCAAACAACAAAAGAATATCTATCTATCTATTGAAATTCCTTAAAAAAATGTGGCTTGAAGAAATCGTATACCCATACAAAAGCAGTTCCATTCATATTGTCACTAAAAAGGATGTACATACCCATGTGCGAGTGTGCGCGAAAAATATGTTTTTCTTCTCTACAAATATGAAGAAAAATTGGTTTTTAATAATGTCGTTACAAAATGTAAGAATGTGTCATTAGAACTATGCGCCTAGTACTTGTTGAAACAATTTAATTTAGTATTCAATCAGGTTTGTTTAATTTATCTTATATTTATTTCTTAAAAATTGCTACCCCTACCATTTATTGGTTAGAATTATTCGGCTGCGCTATGACAGATTGAGACCACACTGAGACCACAGAATTTTGCTTTTACTTACGAAAATGTGACGAAATTCTGTAACCATAAGTTACGTATTACAGCGGTTATTTTACTTATTATATCGGTAATCGAATATACGAATATATTACCTTAAACATGGTGCCACCCAAAAAGGTACTCGCGTCATTATTTTCTGATGTACGAAAACGTATCAATCATTGTATGAATAACACATAGATAGTGTAAAATAAAGAGGGAAGATCTACTATTATATGGCAAGCTATGAATGTTACTGAATTGACTTCACTTCATTAAAGTTGACGTTTTAGTCAAAAGTCATCGCTGTCATTCTTGGTTCATTCTGTATTTTTTGTTAATTACCGTCAATTGTTTCTTTTTGAAGGTTAAGTATTTCAACTGACAACCACCTATCTTTTGCCAACACTGTTTTAGTTACTTTCTAATTTTAACCAGTAACCAAATAGTAAAATGATCAAATTGACCTGTAGTTTTAATATTGATTCGTGTATGCATATACTTATGATGGGGTGGATCTTCTTCCGGCAAGAAGTTTGCGGGCATGTTCCACTTAACGATCAAAACGCTCACGCGTCCGGGTGATCGTTAAACAAAACCGTTCCACTTAAACTTTTAAATGAGTTACTAATCTCAAGTGGAACGGATTCACGATACGGTTACGACCACTCCGACCCACCAGTAAATCTGAGGCGTTGTGAGCTTTGAGTGGTCGCGAATGGTGAAGTAAATAATGACTTAAGCCCTATTCACACCAGCGGTCTCGGTACGGTCCGGTCATGGTCAAGGATTATGATGTAGAGTTCTCACTGCAGGTCACAGGTAATTAAAAAGACAGTCTGCTCGCTGTCACATTTTCATTTAACTCTGTCGTGATGGCATTTTGAAAGCGTACTCTGACGAAAATTGCATTTTATTCTCGATGAGAAGCAATGAGACCAAGTAAACGAAGTAGTCGAATTCTGGGTTCACCCATTGGTCCAGACTCGCCAGGAGGAAGGAAAATATACAACACTCTATCGCCAGTTAGTGAATGATGATTCACACAGGCGGCTTTGACCAGAAAGTTGTGACTGCCGCGGTTCGATCGCACCGACCAGTCTGGACCGGAGCGTCCCAACCGTGAGTTGACCGTGACTGATAGTGTGGGCGATGCCGTTGGATTACTTACTACCGTAGTTGACCTGACCGTGACCAGACCGAACCGAGACCGCTAATGTGAATAGAGCCGTACTCAAGGTAATCGCATGACTAGCGGTCTTTATGTGGAACGATGTTACGGGCGTTATGGGATTGTTGTGGACCATACCTGGTGTCGTACCATTACGATTAGATAGGCAACGTGATTTAGAGTTCAAAGTTTGATGAGTACCTATCAAAAAATTACTGTGGAAGGTGTAATATTTTCATGATATAGTCTATCTGTAAATACGGTTTTGACGCGTCGTTTCTGTTTTTGGAAATGGACGTTGGCATAGTACCTACGCTATAATTTATGTGCTCCAGGTCTACTTTGTAATGTAGTACCTCAATGCTGGGATCTCATTAAAAAGAAGTAACAAAAGTAAAATGTGTGTTTTACGATATGAATATACTATTTATACGTGTCAATGTTTTTACACGAGATGTGTAAGACATAAGAATATACTATCCATACGTGTCAATGTTTTACACGAGATGTCGTAAGTCACACATTTTACTTATGTTTATTGTCTCCACGAGAGCTTAAAAACCAACTACCGTCTTGTACAGTTGTATACCGCACTTAAGTATACACCTGATGAGCTTCTCATAATAAGAGCAAAAGTGCATGAGGTGTTCTTCGTTGCGTGTGTGCTTCTGTACAGTTATACTGGCTTTTCTATCAATAACCTGTGTTTCAAGCATTAAAGCTATCGCTTAGATAGCTCAATGCAACTTTAAAAAGAATAAAGTTTGTTACGTACTAACTTTTCGTATCTAATACAACTATTGACAGGAACTTTGCATCTACAATTTGCATTTGCATATTATTTTATATTTTCTCTGGATAGTCCTTTTGGCTGTTATCATAAAAAACCACTATGGGTACCTCTTCTGATAACAAGATCGTCTGAACTTGAACTATGCACATTGGGGAATACTATCTTGATTATCACAATTCTTTCAAGAAGGCCATCTGTTTCTATCTCTTCATCTTTTATTACAACCGTAACAACACAACCGAATAGGTATACGACCACCTTCGACTTACTCATTGAAGCCGTCATGTATAACCAGCTAAGTCGCAGTTCGAAATTTTCTTTTATTACGTGCAATTAATGGGAACAATCCATCCTGTTATTAGGCTGAATATCGAAAGGTGTGTGCACAATGAAAATCCATCAACTGACTGAAGAACACAAAGTCAACCGCATGAATTCAAAACTCAACCTTCCGCTGGCAAGGTTATGCTTACCAGCTTTTTCGATGACGGTGAGGCATTACTTCTTGAATTTAGAGACCCTCATGATAATATCAATGCTGTCCAATAGAGTGAAACTTTGATTTGTTTACGTAAAGAACAAACGCCCTGGGATGCTTAGGGAAGGCCTTATCTTCCTTCGCGATAACGCCCGTCCCCTATCGCTAACATCATCCGTCATAGAATTTGTTGTAGATCAGAACTACCTTTTCATTCCCTTAGCTTTTTGAAACATTTGGTCTCTGGTGTTCTGAAGCTACAGATTTTAGTCATTTAACATATTAGTAGCCCAGCTTGTGTATAGGGTGGAAGTTTTTAGGAACCATAGAGAATCAGGCAAAGTGTCAGTTTTAGGTTTAAAGTGGCATCCATAAAGAAATATATTCTCGTTAAATTTTGATTTGGCTAAAAAAAACTCTTAGGATGATCGTCACTAAGAAAAAGTAGAATTTCCTATATTTTTTGCAAAGTAAACTAAAACTAAACTAAACTTGTGGTTACAAGAAAATTCCTCGGAACTGATAATTTTTACACGAATTGGGTGAATGGTTTATATGGATTATTAATATCGAAATTCCTCATTGGTCTAAAACTTGGGGAATCAGAACGAAACATGATCAGTATCCGTATTTTGTAGATGCGTCTAGAAAAGCAATACGTACATTTTAGTCTAGAGTGACTCCGATCGAAATGGTAAAAAATAACTTTTGGTAGCGACAATTGGATACACCTTTATGTTCAAACAACTGCCAATCTAACTGTATTATATGAGAGCTTTTCTAGAACGGTTTATACACGGCAATGTGAGGAAAAATGGAGAGAACAGTTGAACGAAATACAAAAATTAACAATAAAACAGTGAACAGTGACATTACATCTCCTATGAACAAGAACTGTTATTACCAAGGTGTTTTCCTAAGCAATTAATAGAATCAAGATGGTGAAAGGTTGAAGTAAATATGGATGATTGTCCAGTAAGTAAAGGCGGCCATACACGAACAGGTTTACCTGCCGGTAGACCTGTGACAGGTCTACCTGCAGGTAGAACTGATCTGTGTAGCGGAAACTTGTAACAGTTTTGTAGGCCTTCTGGTGACCTGAAGGCGAACTGTGAACTGATGAAAAATCATTCAGTTCGCCCACAGTCGTGTTAAAACTTTGCGTGTGTGGCGTTTCAACAGGTCTCAGGTGTCAGTTCTCTTCTCTTAAAAATTAATTTGTTAATTAATTAATTATTTTTATTAATAATTATTTTTTTAAATTGAATTTTTTAAAATTAGTTTAATTTTAAATAATATAAAATTAAATATCAAAAAATGTCGAGAATGAGAGAAGTTCTCACTGATTTTATTGACATTTACAAAAATGAGACCTGCTTGTGAAAAGTCAAGAGCGATAATTACCACAACAGAGACATGAAAATGCCGCATTGCTAAAATTAGTGCATAAATTTCGCGAAATTGAACCGGAAGCAAACAAGGATGCAGTATTGAAGAAAATAAACTCATTTCGATCCAATGTTCGGAAGGAAATTAAAAAAGTTGAAGCCTCAAAAGAAATCCGGTGCTTCAGCAGATGATGTTTACAAACCCTCGCTTTTGGTACTTCAAACTTTTTGATTTCGTAAAGGATCAAGATACTCAAGATCATCAGTCTCAAATCTGTCCCCTGAAAGTGACAATAATGAGGTAAGAAAATACACAAGTTTTATTGACAAAATTTAATTTAATTTTACTTATTTATATTATATCTTTCCACTCAAATCTGCATACAACACTATAAGTACCTATTGATTGTTTGTTCTCTTTAGACCAACCTCCGTAGCCTAGTGGTATCAGGTAGGCCTAGCACGTAGGAGGTCGGGTTCGATTCCTGGCAGAGGCTAAAAAAATTGTCGCCGTGGTTGGATGTTTCGGGGCTCACTCAGCCTCGTGAGGAAAATAAGTAGCTGTTTAAAGTGAGCAGCGACCAGTGGCCGCATTACCAGTGTAAAAAATTTGTTGATGAGAATATAATATCATACTACTTATTTGTTCTCTTTGTTTCGAATTATGTGTTTTTCTTGCCACAAAACTTTCCCATCGTTCATGAAGTACTCCATGAATTGATTCCTGACTTCTTTGGCATCTACACAAATGTTTCCTCGGTGTCGAAGTTCTAGTGAAATCATATGAGATTGTGTACTATCACAACCAAGAGACTGAATACTTCCATCTAGCATACTTTCTTGATACAAACAATTTGAAGGGGCATACGTATGAGGTTGTCGATCTATGAGAAAATTATGCAAGGCACAAGCAGCCATCACTATCTTCTCAACTTTTTGAGGATCCACATTTATTGCCGTATGAAAAATTCGAAATCTTGAAGCAAGAATTCTAAACACGTTTTCAACGATGTGCCTAGCTCGAGATATTCGATAATTGAATACCTCTTTTTGGCTGAATCAAGACTTGCCTGCCTATATGGCTTCATAATTTCAGTTGTAAGGAAAATGCATCGTCTGCGACAAATACATAGGGGACATTTTTAAAATTTTCAGAAATCTCTTGGAGGAATTATATCAATATGCTTCCCATCCATGGCACCTAAACAGTGTGGAAAATTCCATCGTTCCTCAAATTCTTTTGATATTTTTTCCATTGTTCTTCAGAGTTGGGAAACTGAAAAAAAAACAATAATGATAATAATAATAATTATTCATTTGTTTCCAGGAAAGGGTTGATGATCTACCTGTAGAGGTAAACCAATTGGAACGAGATATCTCTCAAGAACAACCAGATTCATACCCTACGACAAGTGGAAATCAACGACCTGGATCAAGTAAAAAAAGAAAAAGAACAGATGATGATTTAACAACAGATATTTTGATTTCCGTCCGTGATCGTTTCAAAGAACCACCATCTCAATTAGACTGCTGTGATCTTCTGGGAAAGACTGTTACTGTAAAAATGAGGGCAATTAAGGATAATCGCATGCACGCCATTTTTGAAAAAGAATTAATGATATACTGTTTGAGGCAGAAATGTGTGTCCTTGACTCAACTTCCAACTGACTCCAACACCAAGTCCTCAATACACACAGACTCCGATAACGATTCCTCAATATACACCAACTCCCATACAAAGTTCTCACACTCAACAGTCACTAGGTCTCACACCAACTTCAGCCCATGGTACAGCAGGAAGATTATTCTCAAATCATACGATTGATCTGGACAATATTACCTATAATGAATTAAAATAACTACCTAATTATGTAAAGATTTGTAAAATAAAAAATAAACATATTGGTACGTACAGAAGGAATACCTTTGAGAGTTCATTGAGTTTTCATTTATTTCTTAAAATTACAAACTTCTCTTGCGAATGCACAATAAAATTAAAAGATTAAACTAGCTATCAGATTAGGTAAATTTTAAAATATTGGTACCTACTCTTACTTACCTGGATGTGTTTGTGCAACGCTTTGTACAATGCCTCACATGTATCTGGTATAAATTTTTCCAAGAGCTTGCGGTGATATTCTTGTCGAAAATTTAAGACTTTCATACGACTGTCCGGTTGCTAAAAAATCTTAAAGTAGCCGTTAGTCTTTCGTGTGGGGATATAGCTGCCCTCATAACTGTATCTTTCTTCTGAATCAGAGGAGATATAAGTGAAAGTAACTCTGTATATACGGTTTCGTTCATGCGCAGGAAATTCTTGTAATCCAATGGTTCATTTTTAATTCTTTGAGGAGGTTAATATGGGTAAATTTTCTTCTCTGCAACCATTCCTTGCACCATTGTTTGCGAGGCTTTCTTCGTATGTTTTACGCCGAAAATATATAATGAAAAAATAACACAAGGAAAAGAAAGTCGTCTCCTGAAGGATCCATGGTTAACTGAGAAGAAAACAAACTCTACCTGCAGGTTAACTGTTCGTTTAGTGACCTCCGCTGGTGACAGGTCTACCTGAAGGTAGACTTGTCACAGGTCTACCTGCAGGTAAACCTGTTCGTGTATGGCCGCCTTAAGTTTAAGGTTAATAAAGTAGAAGTTAGTAAAAAGAATAGAAGAAGTTTGAAGTCGTTAATGTATGCGATGTTGGTATACATCGTAGAATATATACATTTAAAAAGTTTATAATTCCTCTAAATTATTGCCCACCTTTTACATTAGATTTATAATTGGAGAAAGAATATTATAGAAATTTATTCTTTACAGATGGAATGATGTTGTAAATCATCTTAATTAGGTATCCAGCTTAAATTGTTGACTAGTTACTTAAAAATTACATTATTGATCCAGAAATGCTTTATTTTCCATTTTGAGAAATAATTAATAATGTCCGTAAAGTAAGTGTACCAGTGGTTGACACTCTAAGGAAAATTTTCATTAAAAATTCACAAAAAAAATCTTACCAGCAATTTAAGAAAATGGACTCTTTAATGGGACGTTTTATGATTCTGAGAGTAATTTTTGTCTAAGAGCAGCAGATAGAAACGCTTTCTAACCATGGAAAAAAAAAATGCTTTTTGCCCTAATAGTTGACATGGCAAAAATGGCCATGTTCCGGTTGTTGACAGTGACATGAACTAGAAATTGACATTTAATTATCAATATATTTTAAACAAAAGTATAATACAATATATTGATGTAACAAATAATTGAGTATTCAATCTTCATTGGAAATCAAAAATTCCAAAGAATAAAGCATTTTAATCTATGTAAATTCGGTAAAACTTTTCATTTCTGGTACATCAAACAACCCACGATTGTTCTTCAACTGAGGCTCAGCTATTTTCTAATAACTCTTCTTTTGGATACCACATAATATCTTGGAATGCCGGCCATCTCCAATGTAATAATCCACTCTTCGTCATGGTTGTGATGGAATACTCTGAATTGTCACTGTCAATAATTTTACCTATAAAGATAAAATTCAGAAATAACTTTAAATACTTACAGGATTTGTTATAAAATTTACCTGGATAATACTGATTAAGGTATCTTACAATGACGTAATCTCCATTATCAAAGACGTTAATGAGATCCTCTTCACCTTCATCTTCAGATTCGAGTAATACACTAACTGAAGAATCTGAAGAACTTTCACGTTTTCTGCTTAATTTCATCTTTTGCTTTTCTTCTCTGCCTTTAATCTCTCTGCTTCGTTCTTCTTTTCTTCCCGTAATTTCTTTCTATTTTCCTTTTCAAGTTCCTCCTTTTCTTTTTTTTCTTGCTTTTTACGATGGTACTCCTTCCAGTTGTCAGATGTGGCAACAGACGGAACTTTTTCCTTAAAACGTTTTGGCTTTGCAGTTAATGAATTTTTTGGCCAGAAGAGTGACTTCTTAAATGGAGTCGGAACGTTGCTTAACTCAAGACAGTTGCTGTTACTAGGCTGTGCTGTAATTTCTGAACTACTTTTCGTATTGTCTTCATTCGTCATATTAGTTCTACTGCAGTTGGTTGTTCTATTTTTTCTCTGACTTTCGTTGTTTATGTTTTTTTGGAGTAATTTCATTCCTACCTGATGATTTCATTTACGTAGTCATTAATTAAGTTACTGGTGTTCTCTAAGTTACGTGTAGGGCTGTTTGGTACACTTTGTTCTCTTCTTCTTTGAAGCATCTTCAGTTCGGTTTGGTGCTTTTGTCACCCCCTCATTGGATTCTGTAGATCTTTCCATAACGTGAACAATATTATTTGCTGTTCGGAGCAAAAATTGCTCAGCTCCATTGTTAAATTTGAGGCATGGCCGTCAACAAAAAAGATTACGGGCTTAGGTATCTCATTCTCCTAATAATCAGGGGTTGAAAATATTTGCGACAAATATCGTAAAAAGTCTGACCGGTCATCCAGCCAGAACTCAGAATTGCTTATAGCCCATTTTTTCGGCATTAATCTTATTATGTGAGATGGAATTCGCTCATAACTATAAATTACCATGACGGCAACCAATCTCCTGATGCATTTGCAGTTATCAAACACGTTAAGCATTCCTTCTCGTCATTTCCAATAAAATTATAAGCGGTTTTGTCACCCCTTCGAATAAAATTTTGATTCCTTTTGGAGCGAGAAAAACCCGGTCTCATCTGCGTTAAAAATTTTTCTAGGTTTTTACCACATCTCCCAGATCATTTAGTGTCAAGTAGGCATTGATTTCTTCAAACCAACTACGAATTTTATCCTCAGTCAGGTCACTTCTGCATTTCGTTAGATTTTGTGTTAACCTTTCAGAATTTCTGGATGCCTGGACAGAAATCCTTTATACAATTTTCGTCCCGGCCCCCTTATTTTTGAAATTATTGGGGCGCTCTAAGTTTTTTACTAATATTTGTACAATTTGTTTGGGTTGCTGGAAAACCCACTTTGGCTATTTTTAACAGCCAGTTTACCAGATCTTACTCTTCTTCCGATGTTAAAATAGTTAGACTTATATAGGAGCGTTATTCTAGGTATGCCAAACTGCCTGCTTGCGGCTGCTACTGAAACTCCTCTCCAGACAGCATCAAGAGTTTTTCCATGTCCTCAACTGAATATTTTCTAATTCTATTCTCTGAAGGCATGCTGAAATGTATTAAAATACTCGTTTAAGACCCTACCAGAAACTTCGTAAAACTGAAAATATAGTTCCTAAAGTTGACATTTCTTTGTACCAGTAGTGGATAATGCTTAATATTAAATAAAAAATAATATAACAGTAATGTTCCTATAGTTGACAGGGTGTCAACTATGAGCAACCGATATTTCCTAGGATACCAGTAGTTGACATCCCCTTATAACCTACAAATTGCGTTTTAGCTTGTTTTTGTTGATTATAATCAAATTTCGGTTTTAATACATACCTTCAAATACTCAGGATATCACTTGAACAACGTTTCTGCACTCTAGGCACTATTTTTATAAATATAAGGTTCTTAATTAAATTCACAAGCAAAACCACGTTTCTGATAAATGTTTTGGTTCTCACTAAAAATGGCTGCTATAAAGTTTGACATGCTTTCCGCAGGTGGAGCCAGATGCGCATTTTGTGCGCAAGAGACATCTAGCGTACTGCTTCCACGTATGTTGAAGGTTTCTAGTACATATGGCGCCAAAATTTACGGATTTTTTACAATATGTCAACTATAGGGACTATGTCAACAATTGGGACAGGTACCTTAGTTTCTTTAAACGGATTAGAAGGGTAGTAACGAACCTCTAAAATGAGTCGAATCTAGACACTATCGGAGAGCTAAACTACGAAATGGATAAATTACAGAACATATCTAGATCCTCCTCCTGACTAAGTGCTCAGTACTAGTGTCTTAGCTAGATGGATAAACAGATAATATTAAAGAGAAAAGTCCATTTCCCTTAATACACTATTATATATCTTAATTGGTTTCAATACAGAAGTTTGTGTAAGTTTAAAATTAAAGATGAATTAGTTAGATGTTCAGTATATTTATTTGACAATTTAATAAAATTTTGTTCAAAAAAAATCAAATGTTTTTCATTAATTATAGCAATTTCAACTGACAGTGGTTCTAATAAAGAAAACTTGAAAATTCCTATATTCCACTGTTACTTTATCCAATTTCTAAACGCAGGTACGCTGGTAAAAACGTCAGGTACTCCTCTTGCACAAGGTATGCCCCAAGACACTACACCAACTTGAACACCATTGTAAATTAATGGACCGCCAGAATCTCCATTACAAGCACCTTGTCCTGCTCCAACGAAAGTGCATAAGTTTGTACCGAATACAGGTTGGTTAGGCAACGATTGGGCGCATTGGTTTACGTTAATTTTGTACAAAGCAATGTGTTGCAAGTTGTTTGGAGTTCTTGAGGGGGATTGTGGTGTATCCCCAGCCTGAGAGTGCCAACATTGCTCCATCTGGAGGTTCAACGTTTGCTAAAGCGATGGGTTGCACGAGACCTCGAAGCGGCAATATTTCCGTTTACTTGTATTAAAGAAATATCGTTTTGTAAAGTGTTTGGATTAAATTTGTTGATGGACAACCCTCCGTAAATTGAGTACCGTTGACCTCCGGCACTTAACTGAGTTATTCCAACAACTACTACAGATGACATAATATCCGAACTAAAAATATTAAGACATTTCAAAATTTGTATTTGGCAATCACCTTCAAATATTACCCAATGCAATGACCTGCACACAAAATAACTCTTGTACTAATGATAGAACCTCCACAAAAGTGACCTCCATTGTTCTGCAGAGAATTTTGATGAGGGTATTGTCCTATTCCTGCGTTTGAACCTCCGACAATTCTATTAAAAGCGGGGTAGCGGAAATCCCATCTGTAATAAAAATAAGTTAATAAATGATGTAATGAGTAAAAGTGGAACGTACTCCAAACACCCCCAGAGAGTAGTAGACCGTATACTAAAATCGAGAATCAACATTGTGACTGTCGTTAGAAAGTACTTTTTTTCTTTTTATACCAGACATCTTAATCTGGGATACTCTTAAGTATTTGATAAGTGTATCGTTTTGAAAAGGGTACCAAATTAATAAATTATCGAAATCAAAATAAAATACTTGAAATTTAATTTGTGCGTCAATTTAATATGTACTTATACGTGATAAAATTGCGGGAGGTGCTCTTTTCGCTGATTAGCTTGTAGTACCTTTTCTCCATAGCTTATTTACAATTTATGCAAATAAAATTTCAACAATATTCTATGAATCTATTTTTTATTATTATTTGATTTCATGTATGAGAAAATTTTAACCAAACAATCTTATTAGTGTGTGGTTGAAATAAAAAGGAATCGTTTAGTTGATGATACCTACGGGTCTAGGTGAATTTATTGTAAGCAATTTATCGAATGACAATTGAACAAACGGTAAATTTATCGAAATAAAGCAATTCGTTTCTTTTGTAAATGGTTTGAAGTTGATTTATAATTTTAACGAAAAATTAGAGGAAGGAATGCACATTCTTCAAGAATTATAAAGCTATTATGTACACTCATGAAATTTAAATAACTTGGACACCACAATTTCTGTAAACAAAAAGTTTGCACATTGTGAAGCGGGCTTAAGGGTATCATTTACAATTCTAACAGCAGGTAGTCTCAGCAGGGGTTATCTTATAGAAGGACTGTAGAATGAATCATTACACTAAGCACGTTTTAGAAAATAGGTAATTTACGTTGCTTACTTAATTTTTTTCTTTAAAGAATATATTTGGAAGGTATC
>JALBCR010000347.1:0-270000 GCA_030710515.1 Abscondita cerata
AGATACTGTTTTGTATAGAGCGAAAACAATGCCAAAAGAGGGGCAAATGAAATTGGAACTTGCGTTTTACGGTTTTTGCAAGTTTATAGCTGCAATGTATATTTTTGCCATAACAAATTTTTAATGTAAATTCAGTAACACACAAGTTTCTTATAACTGGCCACACCCAAAACAAAGGGGATAGTACCTATGCACTCCGCATCGAACGAGAAAAAACGAGTTTTAGGAAGCGGGCCGATTTATGTTCCTCTTCAATGGATACCAATAATTCGTTCAGCAAAAAAAATGGTGAACCGTATAAAGTTTTTGAAATGGATACATCTGATATGTGCGATTTTAAGAATTTATCTACGCAAATTGGTTCAAACTACAGTATTAATACTGCCGGAGAAAAGGTGCACTGGACTGATATCAAAGTTTTAAATTTCACTAATACTCATCCTTTTTCAATTTTTATAAATATAACTACGATCAAGAAGTGTATTTGGAAATTGATATTCATGGAAGAAGAAGCGCTAGAAAAATAATTTATTCGTCTTACAAAAGACTTACACGGAAGCTCTAAAATATCGAAAACCAAAACGGAAGGTTTACTCTACCTTTGTAAAACCAATGCTATCAAAGCTCCTTATCATTCATTTTATGAAAATCTTCTTTGTGACGATTAAAGATCTGTTATCAACCATTTCTTAAATTATCATTGGGTTAGTATAAATAGTAGTATACATTTTGTATTTTTATATTATTTTTTATACTCTAGTCTACACAATAAAGTTTTAATTTTCTGAATCGTTTGGTAATTAAATTATTAGGTACCCAAGATGTATTTCACAATGCCACCATTAACAAATAATTATGCTTAAGTTCACGTTGCTTTCATTTAATAAGTAAATCTTAGGATGCAATACCAACGTAACTAAAACTGAACTGCTTTTTTTGGTATAATACCTTCAAAATTTTAAAATTAAAAATCTACTTAACATTCTGTTAATAAACAGATAAATTAAAATTGTGTCGAAAAAACATTTGAATTGGATAAAATATTTTGGACTCTACGTACTTATTTCAATTGATTAAAAACTTTAGCGACGATTTTCTCGATAACAAGTATTTTGAGTTATGTTTCTATTGTACTGACAGTACGATATGTTTAAAGGACAATTAAATGTATTAAACTTATACAGGGTTTCTATAAACAATTGTCTCATCAAGTTGACAATTAAATGAACAAAATTAACGATAAACGACGAACAACACACACTTACTACGAAGGATGTCAATTACAACGGAACAATGAAATAACTGACAGATGATGACATTAGCATAAATGTATTCACTATCAATGTAAAAAGCAAACTTGCGTTTTTTAAATTTTCCAACGGTCACTTGATGAGACAAATCATTTATAGAAGCACAAGTTCGCACAAATGCTGTCAAAACCGATAATTACATTGTTTTTTAAAATATTACTATTCTGCAAAAATAAGGCAAAGGGTTAAACCCAATTATTTCTAAAAGTTGCGGGACTCACTAACTTAACCAGTTTTAACCTTTTTTTTTGATAGTGTTTTTAAAACTTGTACATGGTTTTAAAGTCTTTGATGTGTGTACAGGGTGTCCTCGGGTCTAGGACATCGCTAGTTCATCTCCGCCGTTTCTTTATAAAAAATCAAACTTGTGTACGAGTGGTCATTATGGTGGAAAGCAAGGTAAGCTAGTGTTTTACGGTCTACAAGTGAAAAAAAGTCCAGTATTCATAATAACATAATAAACAATTTTTTTAGTTGGACACATGACCAAGAACTCCCAAAATTGTATAAAATCATTAAAATTGGATTGACGTTTTGTTTGATACTTTATGTTAAATCTCGTTTAAACAAAAGACAAATTTAAAGCTATGACATTAAAGAACTAAAATAATAATTAATATATTTAGTTTAGTTTTCATATAATCTAAACTTTAGCACGATTCACAATGACCATAAGTCATAAGAAATGCATAAAGTTGAATGCAATGTTTTAAATGACAGTGTGCACACTGCGCAATGCAGTCTGTTTTATGTTATGTTTATGGCGATACATAAACTTTCCATAAGAACTACATAAGAATACTTCAACTTGTAGTACATTTTATAGAAATAAGGATGAAAAAGGAATAAACCGTCGCCGCCGGATTGCTAACCAATAACAATGTTGTAGTTTCCTTGTTACAACAGATCTCCAAACATAACCAAGAATTCAGTAAAATTTATTTTCGTTTGTTCAAATCAAGGATATAATGCGGTCAAGAACCATGCCCATCTCAGCTTTTAAAATAGAACAGAAGTATCATAACAATATCTGTGCGTGTCCATGTCTATAGTATTTTATTTCTAACATGTTGTGGTGTCCTCATCCCGTTCTTGATTTAACTTTAAATGAAGAACGTGGATTTAGAGGTGAACTCTATAGGTTAGCTTCTTTTAGACGACAACAAAGGTCATTCCATATTAACGACATAACGCATGCGCAGTTTAAAAAATTTTATGTCCTCTGTAAACAGTGAACATTATTCGCCAGGTATATGTTTAGGTACTAAATCAATTTATGTATTTCTTATGACTTATAGTCATTGTGAATCCGCGCTTAAGGAAATTTTAATCATGGTTTTATGTCTAGATAAATTCTATATAATTTCTTTGCAAAAGAACAAAGGGCCAAAAATTACATTATTTAGGTACAGCATAGAATTTGCTAGTGTAGAACCGGTTAATGTAGAAACGGCCGGCGTAGAACTGGCTGGTGTACAACAGGTTGACGTAAAAACGTCGGCGATGAACTGGCGACGAAGAACCGGAGGCGTAGAAAAGTCCCATACCGGGTGTTCTCGAGGTACGACTATCAATTTTAAAAAGCGTGGTACATGTTAATTACAATCGACATACAAAATTAAATTGTAATAAAGTTTGATAATAAGGAAGATATATTTGCATACACCTACTAAAGTGATAGCTCGTATGATACTCATCAGCAAATTTTAATTTAAGCAGGGCTCGAGACAGATTTTGTGTAGGATTGATTTCTAGTAATTCATAATAATTATTTATGTAAAAACATTTTGTGAATATTAAAAAGAAGTACTATAGTTACTTGTGGTAACTAAAACTACAAGAAAAAGGTAGACGCAAAAGGATTCTGCGTTTTCCCGTCAGGAGAATTGATAATCATTATATTTAAGTATAAGTTTTACGCCATCTAGTGTCGACTCGTGTTAGCGATCACGTACGCAAATAGTTCGCATTAAGCAAGTTTGTCGACAGGTATATAAAAGCAGTTACATAAGTCGATCCTTCGATAATTATAGCCAACATAAGTGTTAGCAAAAATAAAAATCTCGAATCGCCTGCTGTCGAGTGATTCTCAGTGTTTGTTTGATATTGTACAACCTCTTGCGAACTAACAGCAAGCGATTTGAGATTTTTATTATATAATAATAATATAATATAATATATACCATAATAGTAATACTAAGTTTGTTAATACAAAAGAAAATAAAGATAATAGGCAGGTACAACCTCAAGGTGAGATTCAGCGTGGGCAAGGCTTGCCCGTGTCGCTCTTCCATCTAAACCTTGTTTAAATATTAGTAAGTAATTAGCCCTTTACAAGTGAAAGAGATAAGAAAAAAGAATAAATAGAAATACAGAGTACAAAATATGTATAGTGAGCACGATCAAGGATGAAACGAATATGATTAATAATCTAAAGTAAATAATATATGTAACTGTCAGTAACATCACTTATATAAGATACAACATAGGGGACAAAATATAGGGAGCCGAGTCTACTTTAATTGAAAATTGAGGAGATAGGATTTGAGTCTAGCTTTAAACATGTTGTAGTTATATGTTTTCCATAAATCAGGTGTATCATTGTACAACTTATATAATTGAAATGTGAACGATCTTTCAAACAATGCCGTAGTATGGTGTGGGGCTCTAAATCTTGTTAAAACATTATGGATATCAGTTCAAAAAGAAATTTTTTCAAACAAGTAATGTGGCTGTTTTATATTTAATATTTTGTGATAAAGGCACAAGCACTGTAAAATTCTTCTATTTGACAGCAATGAGCTTGTGAGATATGTGTTGGTATTTCAATGGTATTTCCTAATACCAAATATATACCTCAAGCAGCAGTTTTAGATTCGTTGAATGCGTAGTGAAGTTGATTGATCTAGTGCAGCGTGACAAATAGGTGCCCCGTAATTCAATCTTGACAATACAAATAAGTCGCAAAGTATTTTTTTAGTTTCTATGTTAATTACATGCCTAAACTAAAATAATTTTCTAAGAAAAAAAAATGCTTTGCTTACATAATTTGCAATTTGATGTCTAAATCTAAGCGTATTTTCCAACACAAGACCTAAGCATTTAATTTTATTCACTATCGGAATCAGTTCATCATTAACATGTAGAATGCCTTTATTTAGCATTTGACGACAATTACGGTTACCAAAAATTATTGCAACAGATTTCTTGGGGTTCAGTTGTAATGTAAGTTGCGTTGAGATATTGTATATAGAATTCAGATACTTATTGATGTTATTTAATGCTGTCACCTGATCCGCAAATTTAAATGAATAGTACATCTGTGTGTCAACCGCATAAGCGTGTATGTTGCAGTGTTCACTGGAGTTTAGAATCATTGATGTATAGATTGCATACAATAGAGGGCCCTAAACCAAACCTTGAGGCACCCCTTGACGCACTGGTAGTGAATCAGAAAAGTTATCTTCTACTAGAACCACTTGACTACGATTCATTAAATAGCTACGAATTAGTGCTACCGAATTGGAAGACAAACCAAAGTGATTTAAAACTTTAATTAGACGGCCATGATTAACCGTATCAAATGCCTTACTATAGTCTAAACTGACTAGTACAGTAATAAGTCCCTTGTCAGTAGCTAATATGATATCGTCGATTAATTTAAGAGTTGCCGTAGTACTACTGTGGTTAGAGCGAAAGCCCGATTGTGAAGCAGGAAGAATTTACTATATACCGTTGACTAGTTAAGTAAATAGCATGCCATTGCTAAAAAACTGCGGTGTCTGTGATAGACCTTTAACTTCTGTTAACGAACCAATTTGCATTTGTGATAAGTGTAGAATTCCGTTGCACTCTAGCTGCTCGGGCCTTAGTCGAAGCGAAGTATAACAACTGGTTTCGAGCGATAGCAAACAGCGACCAACATTTCATTGCGATTGTTGTGTTACAAATAAAAATGAAATTACTGAGTTAAAAACGCTAATCACTAAACTTACTAGCGAAATCGAAACTTTAAAGAAGAGAATAACTGATTCACAAGCGACACAGAATGAAACAATAGAGACGATTATCGATGAAATAAATGAGCGTAACAAAAGATCGTTTAATGTTATAGTATACAACATTGATGAATCTGATTCTGTTGATAATAAAGTTCGTATTGCTTATGATATCGGCCGCGTTAAAGATTTTATCAAAGACGTGCCTAATATAAATGAGGATTTGCTGTAAGTTTATCGCATCGGTAAACCAATTGCAGGAAAGACACGACCGGTTAAAGTAATTTTTAATAATTCTGCTGATGCAAAAATGCTTCTGAAAAATAAGATGGTGTTACAACAAAATTCTAATATACGTATTGCATCTGATCAAATTCCGTTGCAGCGTCAACATATGGAAGATCTACGTAGATGTTCAAATAATCGATTGGGTGACGGTGAACAAAATTTGACAATTAATTATATACGCGGCGTCCCAAAAATAATTAATACGTCAACAAAAAACTAAATGAACCAACACCTGCAAAATATAAGTTTACACCTAATACAATATTACCAATCACTGTAAACAAAGAGCACCTAAAGATTGGTCACATAACTATTAGATTGTTGTTGCCTAGCTTCAATGTGTTTTCTGAAGCTGTGCGTAAACATTGTTTTCACTTAATTGCTGTGTCTGAAACCTGGTTGACTTCTACTATATCTTCTCATTTGATACATATACCAGGATATGAAATAATTCGTGCTGATAGAGATTCTAGGGGTGGAGGAGTATGTTGGTATATCCAAAACAATATAAAATATAAATGTATATTAACCGATTACATTGCGCCGAACAGCTGTGAATCTCTATAAAAATTGCAAATAAGAATATCGCATTGGGCGTATTATATATCCCTAAAACTAGTTTTGCTGGTATTGACGAAGTAAAATTAGCTGTATCACGTATATCGATGACCGTTGATGAATTTGTTATTGTAGGGGACATTAATATCGATTTATTGAATATTGCATCGACTTACACCCGTTATTTTAATAACTTTGCTGTTACTTTCAATTTGAAACAGATAGTTCATGGTCCTACAAGGATAACTCATCAGTCAACTACATTAATCGATATCATATGCATTACCAATACTACTCAAGTATTAGACTGTGATAATTTAGATATCTTAGACAGTGAAACAGATCATCTGCTTACAACTTGTATTCTCAATGATTTCACAAAGAAACTCAAACCAAAGACAATAACTTACCGTTGCTACAAAAACTTTGACCATACTGAATTTGATCGCGATGCTGCAGCCATAAATTGGAAATCGATACAAGAATGTAATAATATAGATGCTAAAGTGGATTACTTCAATGCAATAATTCTTAAATTTTTTAACACTCACGCACCACTAAAAACTATAACGTTAAGAATTAAATGAATTACAACAACAAACACACCCAGTAACAGTAAATGAAATAGAAAAAACTATTAAATCATTAACATCAAATGCAGTTGGCTGCGATAATATCAATTTAAGCATGCTAAAGTTAACATTACCGTTTTGTAAAGAAGCAATTGCGGATATTATAAATATTTCTATTAAAAGTAGATCTGTTCCTAGAATATGGAAAAAAGCTATTATTAATTCTTTACCAAAAGTTCACATGACTAGAGAATTAAAAGACATTAGCAATATATTTATTGGCCAAATATATTGCCTATGCTTTCTAAAATAATAGAAAAAATCGTTAACAAATTTTTAGTGCGGTACATTAACTTTAACAACTTATTGCCTAATATACAGTTCGGTTTTCGCCTTAATCATAGCACCACCTCTGCAATGTTAAAAATAACTACAGACATTACTAGAAAAATAGATCAATCTGAAGTAACATACCTAGTGCTGTTAGACTACAGTAAAGCTTTCGATGTAATCGACCGAGATTTGCTTTTAGCCAAATTACATTTTTATGGTATCAATCAGGACATGCTTTGCTGGTTTACAAATTATTTAAGCAGGAGGTCACAAATGGTAAACATAGATAATATCATTTCTGAAGAACTACCAGTAGTTTATGGCGTACCACAAGGAAGCATATTGGGTCCTACGCTTTTTACAATTTTTACTGCTGATTTACCCGAGAGCCTTGTAAATCATTGGAATATTCATCTATACGCAGATGATACACAACTGTATAAAAACCTTCATATTTGTATAATCTTTTGATCAAACACTCAGAGATATCATCACATGATGCTAAACCCCATACATCGAACTGCTAAATTTGAATGTTGCTTTGAATATACGGCACCAAAAACTATAAATGCATTTAAAGATGTTTTTTACTATCTACTTTCAGTAAATTTAGGTCAACTCTGAAAATGTGCTTAATAAATACGCAGAACAATTATTAAATTAAGCTCTTCAAGCTATTTATAATATTTATAATTTCCTAGGAAAAAGTGAAAAACGGCTTTACCGACCTTTTTCCTTTGAGCATGAATATTGTTTTCTTCTTTTAGTTTTGTTTTCTTTTGTAAAGATTTCTTTATTTCGTTGTAAATCATGCTTAATAAACATCATTATTATTATTATTATGTTAAAGTCCGTTACGTATAATTGAATGTTAATGATTTTCTCGAGCACTTTAGAAAGGGAGCATAATATACTTATTGGTCTAAGCTCATTAATCGTAGTAGGATCTTGGCATTTAGGCAGAGGTTTGACAATAGCATGTTTCCAACAGTCAGGAAATGTATTTGATTCCAAACAGCAATTGATAATATGTGTAACATAAAGGATTATGATGGGATAACATAATTGTAACATTGAGGAATTAATCAGATCAGTACCTGTAACATTAGTTTTTATTGAAATCTTAGCTACGTCTTCACAGTCAACAGTTTTGAAACTAAAATTATGTTTCATGGCAGGTAAGGTATTGGCAATGTAACAAAGTTAGAAACTATAGGAATATTGCTTACAAAACAATTATTAATTTTATTCGGGTTCGAAAGCTCATCCGGTAATTTGAGTTTAGCATTTTCGTTATTTAAGCCTAAGTTCCTTATTTTATTCTAGGCTGACTTCTTATCAATACCGCGAAAACAAGTGTTAAAGTAAACCTTCTTTTCAGTTCCTATTCCTATATTGTTTATAGTAACTCCAGTGCTTTTCACATTTAGTTTTACGAAACTTGGCTTTAGCTTTATCCCTTAAGTTCATAAGTGATTTAGTGTTGTCAGTTAGCCAAGGAGCTGGATTTTTGTAAACCTATGTACCATTAAAGGGGCATGCTTGTCGAATAAATTTATGAGTTGACGATTAAAAAATAATAACTTTTCTGTTACATCAAGAATTTGAAAGACTTGTGGAAAGAGAATTCTTTGCAGATCCAACATAAAGTCGATCATATCAATTTTATTTAAGTTCCGATAAGTTTTAACATAAGCTTCAACTTTAGGTTTCTCATACTGAACGTAACAGTAAATTAAGTCATGGTCAGTAATATCACACGAAATAACTCCACTACTGGATATGAATGAATCATCCGACATCAGAATTAGATCAATTATCGAGAATGATCTACTTGTAACACGAGTAGGCTCTGTTATAAGTTGTATGAGGCCTAATGACTCAATAAATTCACGAAAATCAATAGTAGTTGAGCTTTCGTCATTAAGGACGTTTATATTGAAGTCACCTAAACATAAACATTTGTCCGAGTATTGTAAACAGTGATATTTAACTAGTCTTTAAGCACGTCGCATGAGTTTTGACCTATAACTTTTAAGGTCATAAGTCAAAATAATGTATACAAAAGATGTTTGTCTTGTCAAGACAAACATATTTGTCAATAAAAACAAAAATTAATTTTGAAGTTTGGGGAGAGTGGGTGTGGCCAGCCCCCCCAGGGGGTTAAATTAGAGTTTCAAAAACCCTTGCATCCAGACCTCCTTAAAATCCTCTATCAAATGGTGTATTCAGTTTTTATTTTTAAACACCTCGGAGGAGATGATAAACAGACAGACAGAGATTTCAAGGAAATTATATATATGGATTTAATCGATAATATAGGGATACTTCATTTTAAAAGAATGTTAACATCCATCTCCGGTTTAATAAGAAATAGCGGTTTTCAAAGTATTTTGGTTGAACGCATCATAATGATCATGTAATTCACATTTAGTAGTTTATTTTCGTAGTATTATGTGAATAGCTTTCGAGTACAAATAGTATAAGCAGGTAATGGCACACCCCATGTGTATGGAAATCATGTTATGTAACTTGTACTGTAGTGAAACTCGTACACATCATACCTATGTTTACCTAAGATTTCTCTTCAACACTTTTAGTAATTTAATATTGCGTTTTTTATTTTTACCGTTTACATTTATTCTGTAGTAGTATAGTGTGTATATAGTTTAGAAAAGAATAATCAAAAATTAATTTTAATTGTGGCTATATACATTGATTATGCATTAATTCGCGTATGAATTCACATCCATTATTAGGAGTGTGCTTCTATCTATGATGCATCAATAATTCTGCAATTAGGGTAATCGTATGACGTCAGTTACATATTCAATCAACTACTTAACGTTATGTAGCAGGTTTGGAAACGTTGGAACCCATGAATGTTACTGGGCAACAATATTGTTTGTATATTATCAAACAATTTACCATTGTCAATTTATCGTGGTTAGAAACGGAAGTCCGTTAATAAGAATCGCAAATATAAAGCCTTATCAAATATGGTTACAAAATATGTTCTAAAATTAAACATTTCTAATATTTTGTTCGGCTTATGTTATTCAATAATGTATTCAAAAAATTGAAAAATTCTAACGTTCATATACCTTCGCCGAAATACATTTTAAATTAATAGTTTCGAGAACCTTTATTTAATAATTATAATTAAACTAAATTTGAATTTTGTTGAATTTGGAAAGGTTATATTTGTACCACGAGTAATTATTTAATTATTAACCACACTTTATTTAGTTTTACTCCAAAACGCGAGTAATTAGTTTTCTTTTACATTATTTATGTGGTTTCAATTTTGTTAAAGCGCTTTATTTGTTTGGCAACTTTAACTATTTATTTATGTAAGTTTTATTAATGAGGCTAATCTACATTCTACGCTTTGACGCTTTGAATACATGTTGTAAACACTAAAAACTTTTTAAAAAATTAAATAGGTACATAGAGGTGAGATATTTGTTAAATGTGCTATTACGAGCGTTTATTATTTAATTTGTTTTATATAAAACTATACATAGAATGTCTAGATATTTCCATTTTGCATACCACATAAAAAAACTCATTTAATAATCTCATCAACTGTTATTTTTTTCTTATTTTTTATGTGTACGATTTATCCAAAAAGCAACTGTATCATTGTCAATTTATTTCATAATTCCAGAGATTTTTTAATCATTTTTTACAAGTGTTTCAATGAATGGGTTTAATGAAAGTTCGTCATCATAATCATATATGTAAAAGTCTTAAAGCGTTTCGATACGATTGTTCTAAATTTTGATAAACGGAACCACTCTAAAAAATATTAATTTTTTAATTTGTGGTTATATTTACCTAAGACATTCTTGTGCCTTATTACTTACAAACTTCAATTAGATGTAACACCTCTGAAATAAAAAAAAATTGTGTGACTACTTGTCCGATTTTTATTAAACTTGGCATGTAGGTGTTAATTATAATACTGATTAGATTTTGAGCATTATGCGTCGATCCAAAAGGGCCAAAAACTTAGAAACCTATTAGATTTTCTATTTTGGAATATATACAAAAATATTTACTTTGTGCATAGTTCATCAAATAAAAGTTGTTTGTAATTTAATTATTCCTATACAACTTTCGTTTAAACTATTTTTTGATCCGGCAAGTAATTACTGAGGTATGACCATAACGTGAATATTAAACAAATAAAAGTTATAGAATGAAATTAGTTGTAAGTTACACTATGTACAACTTTTATTTGAATTATTTTATTTTGTCCTTGCCAACCTTTATAGTGTTGGACGATGCACACATCTATCGCAAAACCTTATTTTTCATAAGTAGAACATGGTATCTCCTACTGTATGTATCTTGATCTCTAATTACTGTGTTTTCAATTTGTCGATTGTTAAATAAGTTACAATATTAATTTATTAACTTCGATGTTTGATGCTGATGTTGGGTTACGAAATTTCCGCATAACTCTACTGAAGTTGAAAGAATTAAAATAATGTATATTAAAGTTTCAACAAATTAACTTCATCACCTCTTAAAATTGGTTTGGATTGTTTGTATTATTTTAAAAGTATTTCAATACTTCGCAAACGTATTATCTTTTTTCTTCGCGAGTAAATTTAAAATCCAACGATAAATCCTATCCATACACTCGAACAGTTTGCAAATATGATGAAAACTTTGTTAAATATGTATACCAAATTATGTATTTTGCATTGCTGAAACCGTTCTCTTCTTTTCTCTGAAAACTTTATCTTCATCAACTAGTATGTCTTGTTTTCAGGAGAGCCTTTTAGCCAAATGGGTGCTTCCCACCATCTCAACCAAAGCAACTTCTTCGGACAGCATCCTTTTGACGGTAAGTCCGCTGGGTTTATCTCACCGGATACATAATTTCTCTGTTGGGGTTTGGTCAACGCTATATTTTTTTTTACTTGGTTACATACATACGCATTCTACTCATTATTTTTCTTAATTCACTCTAAAGCAGCTGTGGAATCACATCAAAAATAGGTGGCCTAATTGTCGTATTCTAGAGCTTGCCTCACAGGATGAGTAAGCTTGGTTGCAATCAAACAAGACATGAGTTCTAACCTTGCAATTGATATTGGTTTAATTGGAGCAACGCGCGATTTTGCCGTAAGTAGTTGAATTTTTACTGTTTCTGGATCACCACTTCTCAAAAGCACAACAGTTGCGTAAGACTTCTGACTTCTTTTTGTCACAAAACTGCGCTGGCACCCATCATCAAAAAGTAAACGTGCTTTTTCCTTTACGCCCCCTTTGGCACATTCAATTCAAACCATTACTGCCAGTAATATTTGATTGAGTAGTTGTAGTCGATAATACTTCTTTTGTTGAAATATTACTTTTTTAGTTCCTCTCATCCTGCGCCATGGGGATTGAAGGACACATTACGGTGAAATGTCGCTTTTGGCATACTAAACACATCAGTAACGAAGGAACTTATCACTACGATGTCCAATTTTCAAGCATCGAAAACATGCCCTTTTGTCTCGAACAGTATTCTTTGTTTCTTCTAATGAAAGACGACTTCCTCTTTCCGCAGAACAAGCAGTCCGTGACTTGACTAGAAAATAGTTCTGCTCCTGTAACTGGTGTATGTTTACTTTTCTTGTCGACTTGACTCAGTTTTTTCTTTGATTTAGATGAACTTAGATCAAATCCATGTTTAGCTAATTTTATTTGTTGTTTTCGCTCTCACCTCATTGCGTAAAAATTCCATAAGACAATCTAATTTACTTTTTTGATTTGGCGTATCTTCTTTGAGCAAACAACTTTTTTGCCAAACACGCAACGTTTCTTCAGGCAGGCTAGATTCTAAAAGCGGAAATATCCATGTTGCTGGACCTTGATTTGCTAAATTCAAAGAATGTAAGGAACTTAAATGGGACTCTATGCGAACATACATTGTGGAAAGTGATAAATTTCCTTTGTTCTACATTGTTTATTACCATCTTTCAAAGCTCTTTCTTTGAATCCACTCAGTGCTTTAGGGTAATTTTCGGCTGTTTGCTCATAACTACCGACAATTTCTTCAGCTTCTGATCCAATTTCCATCAGTTTGAAACTTGTTCACGTCGTAAGATCCTCCTCCTCCTCATCAATCTTTCGAAATTGTCCCCAGAATCCTAACTTTTGGCGGTAACTCTTCTTTTGCGTGGTAAGTTTCATGCCAATACTTATGTATTTCTTTGAATATTCAGCCATCTTTTCTATATTCATCGTCAAATTCCGCATATGTTTTGTTGATATCCAAAAGTTGTGTCTTTACATCACAGTCAACCTTTTCTATATTTGCAAATGTTTGTTGTAACAAACCGCAACTTTCTTTTGGTCAACAGGATCAGCGACTAACAAATTTACCAACTCAGCATATTCTTATCAAATTGTCTTGGAAGTGGACTTCGTGCCTTTTCTAGTTTATCCTTTATATTAAATACTTTTTTTGATTATAGATTTCAAAATAAAGAAAACACAGTGATCTCAGTGGGGCCTCACCTGATGACGATTGCAGATAGTATAGCAATTGAAACGTTGTGTATATTCATTAAAAATAAAAACAATTGAAGTTCAGGAGGGTGTTATTATTTCACATTAGTTGATTATTATTATTATTATTATTATTATTATTATTATTATTATTATTATTATTATTACTATTATTTTTAATTATTATTGCTTAAGTCTTTGTTTTTATTTCTTTTACAGTAATAATGTTATTTTTACCCCATTTATATATTTTTATTTTAAGCACTTTTTTATTTTGTTATTTAAATGGAAAATTGTTTCTGTTAAACAATAAATTATGATTATTATAAGAACCTAAAACACTTATTTTCGTTAACAATATAATCGTCGCTAGCAAAAACAACATACCTATTACGTAACACATTACATTGCATTATACCCCTAGTTGATTTCAGGCCGAAAATTGAAACAATCATTGAATTGTCGTGCAAGACTGTCCAAATCTCTAAATTGTGATAGTATTGACAGATACGATGGATTCTAACGTAACTTAAAATTTTGACTAATAAGTATGCTTCTATAAGTAATTATTGAACACCAAAAACGCACAAAACACTTTACATTAATGAAAAATATTCATCAATTTTTCAAGGGCCACTTTCAATATATTTTAATTCCATTTTCTGAAGGACAAAACGAAAATTATATTTTACTTTTGTGTAGGTACTTTTATGCTGCAACAAAGTGTTGATTTTTAAAATGTAGATTTTATTTATTATTTATTACTATTTCAATAACTGGTTATCAAGACCTATTTTGTGAGTAGGAATGGAAAAATACATTTTATTAGTCTTTAACCAAGATATTTAAAAAATAATTCTAAATAGTAATACTTACATGAACATAAGAAAAAGTATTTTGCAAAATCTTTTGCAATAAAAGTATTAATTAATCAAATCAACCAATTTCGAGTACATCTTTATTTGATTTGGTTTATTATTATTAATGAAACATATTACGTTTTGAAACAATATGTACAAATATTTTTAATGTTGAATATCCTCTTGAAAATTAAATTCTGCTACTTTTCTATGTATAAATCAATAAACTGATTTTTCTGAAAAACCATACGCATCGGTATAGATAAAACACGTCGGAGTTTGTGTGGTCCATCAGCAACCATTCCTACGACTCTCAGTAAATCACACACAATCAATTGCAAGACGACCACTGTAAGTTGCGTTCAGAAATTCGCTAATTCCGACTTTATAAAAATTAATTTAACGCGTGTGTTACTAAACATATTTGATACTAATATTGCAAATTTTTGTATGAATGAAGACAATAGCGAGATATTATCTTGAACGATCGTTAGACGTAAATATTATTTTGGGACGGAAATAAGCAATTAATTACTTGCAAAAATAGATTTTTTTCTCGTACAATTTCAATGGCGTTTTGTTTAAGCAGATTGCAACATAATATTGCTCATAAATTGTTCCCAAAATAGATCCATTGTTTTCATGATCTGTTGTCAGTTAAAAAAAACATTAAACTTGATGTATGTAGAACCATTCAAAAAGTAAGTGTGCAGAGTGCAATATATTATTTTTAAAAAAATCTCGAAATCAATGGCGTTGGAACAAATTATATCAATCCCGTCAAGCACAATTAAGTAGTGCTATTTTATTAATTACAACTAATTTCTGTACACTAAAAGTTTGTTAATATAAAGAAGTGTAATTCCAGTTTATGAACGTTTGCACTTCATGTTATATATTATTTTTCTTAAAATACTCTTAGACGATTTTAAAGACACTGAAAGTTGTCCAACTCCTTTTTTTTAAATAAACAATTAAAAAAAATTTAAATAAAATTAGTAGTTGTAATCAAGACAAAGTATTAACGTGCCATTTGATAAAAGGTTTTAGCAATTTTACAGTAATATATATTATGTAAAACACAAATCCCCCTTAATTGTAATTAAAGTAAAAATAATTTAATGAACACGTAATATCTGTAGTTAATTGTTTGCGAAATGTTAAATTTACGAATTTATTAAATGCTAACAATTTGCAAGAGCGACTTTACACTTGGAAGAATTTAGATTAGTGCAACTGTCACAGAAGTAGAAATTGCGACTGCTTAATTTATTTACGAAAGCGTCGACTACATCCGGAAATGACAACAAACACTTCCTAGCTTGTCTTATGTGGTTTTCTAAATTAAACTGTTTACTTTGCTTTTGCGCAATTTTTGTCTCATTTTAAAATATGTATATCATGTAGCAATGCATCAATATTTATAATAAATCTTACGTGATTTTATTGATAAATATAAACTTATTGCGTATTTATAATGAATTTTTAGATGACTTTGTTCATGTTGTGCAAATCCTTGATTTTCATAGGTCATCGAGTATCTTATAGAACTGCTAATGAGAAGTGAGCACTAGTGACATTATTGTAATTAAGTAAAACAGTACTGATTGCATATTTATTAAGTATTCTCATTTTTCACATAGTAATTCTTTAAGATTAATTATCAATATATTTTTGTCGGTAAAAGTTTAATTGTTTATTATAATCATTAGTAACAACAGAATATATGAACTATTGACTATACCTTAAAATCTTTTAAAGTTTAACTAATTCATAAAATTGATGAAAAATGTTTGATATATCAAGGTTTTCCAGTTTATATATTGAATTATGTATTATATCTTAAGTCATTGTTTACTTATGAAACGGCAAAATAATCTTTCTTGTGAACGTCTTCTAGGTGCTATACAAAATAGACTGTTATAAATTATACAATTCTATAATGTACATCTTTTTGCTGATTGCTCAAATTAAAATAATAAAATATTATGTTAGATATTTGGAAGACGAAGCAAATGGTTTTTCAAGACCAAAGCTATCCTCCATTTCTCCACAAATTAATGAGTGTTGTCAAAATTTGGTAGTTATTAAACAAACATTTCTACAAATTAGTGTTAGTGCAATTGCAAAATTTGTGTAATATTACAACAAAAAGATCTTCTCTATTTTGTAAGCCATTTACTGTAAAGGAGCGCAATAAGTATCTTACACTGAAAAAATTAAGTATTTTTCAAGGAGAAGGTGTTGCTGCAATGATATTTAGACTAAAAGTTTTACCAGAATTTGCATCAATTCGTGGTCATTAACACTATAACAATTTTTTTAATTAAATTTGAAAGGAACAGTTTCTGTATTTGGCGTATACAGTAAAATATTGGCGACCCTTTTCTTTTGTTTAATGTAACTTTTGTTATATTTTGGACAAATATTTGTTAATGTGAAAGTACTTTTTTCTCAAAAAGTAGGCTTTTTGTGTAGTCATAGTATGAAAAGGTACCATTTTCATCACCATTAGTCTAACTTGCTTTTATATTTAAATTGTTGCATTAGATTTGATGGACATCTGTATTATTAACTTAACTTTTTTTTAGAAAAGTATGGTAAGTACTATCGCGTCAACATAAGGTTAGATAAGAACATTTTTCTTGAAATATGCCGTTTAGTGTTCTCAATATAACAATTTAGATGTATGTGGATGATTGAATTCAATTAATCTTATTATTCCATGGCAATGTTCTGGCTGATGCCTTTCAATCCTTTCCAGGCAGTCAAAGGCGGGTACCGGCCAATGCAACCAAAAACACACTGCAACAAACATCATCTTTCAAAAGTAAAAGTTGGCGTGTGGTGCATAATGTTGCTCCATATTGCGGTATGTTGATGTCGCATTAAACAAAAGTTGGTGTTGTAAAGATCAAAAAAGTATAGAACAGACATAAGATTCCATATACAGTCACAAATGTTTCCTTCGTGATGACGGCTTGTTGCAAGTTGGGTCTTGTTCAAGTTACTTACTTATACACACCAGCATATCGTTTGTTTGCATTCACTTATAATTGAAAACTATAAACAATATATGGAAAAACACACATGACATACAAATGTAGAGAACAAAAAACGATGTTCGAACTGTAGGGTGTGAAAAAGAAGATGCAAAAAGAAAGTTGAGAAACTTAGTGAAAGAAATATCGTTAACTGAAAAATTCTGAGGAACCAGAAAACCACGTGACATTATTTAAAATGCTTTGTCATCTCTTGTGTAGTTTATTTCATTTTTAAAAGAATAGTTAATACCAGTTACTGCTTTTATTTATGTGGAATGTTTTTCTCACCTAAGTTTTCAGACGTATCCTGTATGTATTTTTTTAAGTTGAATACATTTTTTATTACCTAGCACTGGCCCGAAGAAGCACCAACTGATAAACGGGTGCGAAACGTCGCCAAAAACTAGAAATTCGATAGTTTGGCCATAAAAAAATAACCTTTCTTCTGAGAAAAAGGTTCAAGCGCTTCGTCGTCCTTGGCACGTATCATTGATAAACCAACAAAGTTATTTTGGTTTAGGCAGTTAGTTTACAGAAATTGTTAATATTTATTTTCAAATGCCTAAAATTGTGCAACACAAACGTTGTAGTATGTTGGTCTATTTTGCGCCTTAGAAGGAATACGTACTAGCAGTGCTTCAGCGCTAAATCGTGCACTGTAAGTAAGCATTTTAATGCGTCGAATGGTCTTAAAGTACCTATAAAATTGGTCCAAATTTTCAAGTTATTAGTCATGTTTTGATTTAAATTGGTAGATATAAGAAGGGACTTTGTCGTGGTTGTGGTAGAGTTTTGATTTTGTATTGATTTCTATTAAAATTGTGGTGTTAAATATGCTATAAAATGTACAAATTTAAACATAAAAAAAACGAAAAGTAAGCATTTTGAAAAAAAGTGATACTACAGCGACAAAGCCCCAAGTTTTGTCTTTCATAAAACATTAAGTTTTACTTCAAACATTTAAAAATAAGAGCTGTTCTAAAGATCAAATAAAATAAAATCTAAAAATAAATATATATAAATCTAACAATTCAATATTTATAAAATAAAAATATAACTAAACTTTTAAAAATATATTTTTTTATTTTTCTTTAAAAAATTGAAGTATCTAATAAACACCATATATTAATTATGAATAAAATTTTGTTTAGGAAATTTAAAAATAAAATTAAAATAATTTTGATTAAAAACGTCTACAAAATAACTTTTAAATTAAATCAAAAACTAAACATGGTTATTTGGGTTAATTATTACTTATTTAAATAAATCTAACCTACTAATTATTGTAATTTTAAAAAATATTAAACTCTCTATTCATAATATTTAGTCCTTAAAAATGTATATTTTATGAGTTTATTTTTTCTGTAGTTAATATAAAAATAAAATAAAAACTAAGAATTCTTATTGTCAACGTATATATTTAGTTTTTAAAAATTTATTAATAATTATAATTAAATACCAAGTTATAGTTTAAAATTAAATAAAATTTTTTAAATAAAGGTATTATATATAAATAAATATAAAAATAATAATGGGTGTACTCCATTATTATTGATAATTCTTGGAGGGTCTTCATTGAGTATCAAGGTTAATATAATTAATATTAATCGTTTCCCATGCGGTATAATGTGAATTAGTGATTACGGTTTACTGGTATAAAATTTGGCCTTGTTGTTTCGGATAACAGCAAGTATTCGAGCCAAACATTTTCGATAATGTTAAAATGGGTTTTGTGGCCAGGGTAAACTCAAGTTATTTTTGTATCCAGTTGCACAACCTGGAAGTATAGGGTCTCATATCGATAGTTAATTATCGAATGTTCAGAAAATATGTGTAAATAGTAAATAATCTACTAACGTAACGTTAAGTGTTAATTATAGTTACATAACTCTCCTTTCATAAATATAGTTTATTAATATGTTATTGTAAAGTTCGTACACACCTGAACAACAAACGAGGAAAAACAGAAAACGAACCGAACGGCAATCGAAATTAATTTGACGGTGCTACGTACGAATTTTAGAAAGATTCGCAAGTCCTGATTGTTCCACGAACGGTTTGCGCGTTCCCAACTTGTCGTTTTCTCCGACATCAAAGAAAATGCGAATGCGTTGAGGTTTGGAAATCTAAACAAAACGCAACAAACTTATAAATTAAATTATTTATTTTTGTCTCCTTTGTGGGTTTGTTGTGTTTTAGTAATATATGGAGTTGAAAAAAATGTTTAAATTAATCAGTGTTTAGAATGCAAGAAAAAATTAAAAAAATCCTGTCATTAGCTTAAAAATGGCTTTTACTTTATGAATAAGTTTCAATAACAATAGAATACTTCTTTGCTTGTTTAATTTACTTCCTTTGGTCATATTGCTCTAAGGGTTGTTACATTGGTCATTAAAGTATGTAATAAATAAACAATACCTACTGTTTGAAGGGTATGTGAACTAATAAATAAAGTAAGAAAGTAAATTTTATTTTAGTTTAAAATTTTAAGTGTTTGAAAATGCCACCTCTCTCGGTGTGATTTGAAAGCGCGGATTGTTTCGGAATTAGCGGCCGTGGTGCGTGAAATTTCACGTATGTTGTATACCAAAAGCACCGTAGGGATTACCGATAAATGGAATCTTGACACACTTTGGAAGAGCCTCGGAATGGTAACCTAAGTATCTACACGTGCTCAGATCTCGGTTGTTTCTTACGTAACAGAACAACCATTTGCTATACTCAGGGCTATGAACATTTTCCCGGTGCTTACTGCCAAAAAGATTAAGAGGGGAATAAAAAGTATGCTGCTGGAAAGAAGTTCTCAGTGACGAAAATATGAGACTCTCTGAATTTGCAAGGCGATTGAACGAACCTTTGGAATTTTGGAAGTGATTTTTAGGACAAAAACTTCATAGCCGCACATGGACCACTAAAAGTTTTAATGGAAGGAACTCGTTACGAAAATATCCTATGTCCAAAAACGAATGGTTATTTTCTTAATTTGTTGTTAGCGCGGGTCCAGGAGTTTGTTGGGTATCTGGATCTTGTTCTGCTGCGTATTTGTATTTTGAAACTATTATGAAACCTTCGTCGAAGTGTTTTTCAGAAATTATATTTTCCAACAATAGTATTCTTATTTCCTATACTTTCTCAAAAATAGTTCGGGACTGTTAATTAACATTTTCTAATGTATTTTTGTTGTTAAAGGACAACGCCCTATTCATACTTCGCGGGTTGTGCGCAATTGTACGAGAAAATAACTGGCCAGCAAAAGCCCAGATTTTAACTTATCGAAAATGTTTGGGCTCGAATACTTGCTGTTATCCGAAGACAACAAGGGCCAAATTTTATACCGTAAACCGTAATGCCTAATTGGCCATTGATACCGCATGGGAAACGATTAATTTAATTTATTGTACCTTGTAGCTCAATGAGCGACGCCTCCAAGAATGTATCAATAATAATGGAGTCACACCCATTATTGTTTTTTATTTATTTTATAGTAATACCTTTTTTAAAAAAGTTTTCTTTAATTTTAAACTATAACTTGGTATCTTAATTATAATTATGTAATAAATTCTTGTCAAAAACTAAATATATACGTTACAATAAGAATTGCCTTGTTTTTATTTTCCTTTTTTATTACTACAGAAAAAATGAAACTCTAAATATATTTTGTAAGGACTAATATTATAATAGGTTTAATATTTTTTTAATACTTACAATAATTAGTAGGTTGATTTATTTAAAAATAGTAATAATCGTCAACCCAAATAACCATGTTTGTTTTTGATTTAATTTAAAAGTTATTGCTTGTAGACGTTTTTAAATCAAAATTATTTCTAATTTTATTTTGTAAACATTTCCTAAACAAAATTTTATTATAATTAATCGAGCTATGGTGTTTAATTAGCGATACCTTCAAATATATTCTTTAAAGAAAAATTAAGTAAGCAACTAAATTACCTATTTTCTAAAACGTGCTTAGTGTAATGATTCATTCTACATCCTTTATAGAACCCCTCAACTACCTGCTGTTGAATTGTAAAGATACCCTTAAGCCCGCTTCACAATGTGCAAACTTTTGTTTACAGAAATTGTGGTGTCCAAGTTTTAAATTTCATGAGTGTACATATAATGCATGGTTTAGCGATGGCGCGGACAAGGTCACCAATTCTCATAGAGTGGCTTGAAGAATAATGTAGGGAACTCTATCATATTTGACTTCTCAAGAAGGCTCAATTAGATTTAACTCAATTAAGGGAGTTTATCAATCACTAATTGCACTTGTTCTTTTTTGTTACTACGGTTTTTTTCTTAATTAGGATGATCAATAATAACATGACATTTTGCATTCTATTTCTAAAAGAGATAAATCTGCTGCAAAATATATTTAAATTATGAAAAAAATATTTTTAATTAATTTACTGCGTGTTTTCCTACAGAGTAATGATATCTCTTTAACTTAAAGTTTTTAAACTTTTCAGTAGTTTGCTGTTGACTTATTTTCAATTTCCAAAGTTAAATGAACAAAACAAAATTAAATATCCTTTATAAAACAAATAGCAAGAAACAGTAAAAGTAATGTTGATTCTTAAAAATACTGTTAGTTTAATTACCACCCATTCTATGAGATCAAAGAAAATAAACCTATTCGCGTGACCTAATTTCTACTACATGACTAATCTCGTTTCGTACTTTAGAAATCCATGAAGTCATAAATTCTAATAGTTATTTGCATTGCATGCTACGTAGTTGATTTAAAAAACTAATTTTATTGACATCATAATTTCAACAGCGGATGTGCCTTCTGAAAGCCAAAAACAACTTGTAGTAAGGCAGCTGTGTCGTTTTTCTCGTGCATCAAGTTAATCTGACCGTTCGTCTTGCGCTTCGAGCAAACATCTTCTCCACCGTCACTCTTGGATCCTATCATCCCTCAGCGCTCTCCCATTTCCATCATCCCACTTTTCCCTAGTTCGCGGCATTTTCTCTCGCCCTGTTTACTTGATTTAACGGGTGCCGCAATCTACCAAACCCACACGTATGACGTCATTCTTTTAGTAGACACCTACACCTGCTTTTTTCAATAACATATTTATTAAAAGAAAATCGCATCGTTTCACAGTGCTTAATATTTAAACTAATAAATTCGTACGTAGCAAAAGCAATATTTGTCTGCACATAAGGATTTCTTCAATCGAAAGGAATATGAATCCACAGGTTGTTCATAAATTATGTTTCACAAAAATTGTAATTTATGTTCAATCTCAAAATGAAATGAGTTAAATATTTAAGAGATTCTATAATAAAACATTTAAAATCTTCATTACTGGGTAGTAGTTATTTATCACAAAATCCACAAGAAAAAATGTACTCGAAAATTGATTGTAATCTGGTCCCAAGGGTAACGTGAACTTCTTCATCTATCAAAAACAATGCAAATACTAATACATTTATTTAATTGAACTACATCCTGTTTGGTCATCTTCGTCTTATTATTATTGTTGTTGCCCTTCATTCTCATTACTTACTATACTTAAGTAACCTCAATAACTTTTTTAAAATAAGCGTTTCTATAAATTAAATAAAGGATTTATAAACAAAAAACGGGTGTAAAATTATTACGTCAACGCTGTGTAATTTATATGACCATAGAATATGTGTAATTAGGGTTGCTGACTACTTGTAGCCCCAAGCTGTTTCTGATCACATTTAAATATATTAATATCTGTATAATTAAGTAATGCTACCACTGTGTTTATATTTTATGTAATACTATATTAAGTTTACACATGCGTAATTTAAATTATGCATTGACGACAATTAATAATTTTCTTGACATTTTGAGTAAACACGTTGTCAAAATGTTTAAATAACAAAATCTACGGTTGCATAAACTACTTATCCATTTTAAGAACTCTTCATAAATCTTTCAAAGTTTTCAGTAAAATCTTAGTATCGTTTCGAATACGTATCATCGAGGATTAGAGGCTAATTGTTTTTTTACATGACTGTTTTTATTAAATTATTTTATTACTTTTACAAACAATCGTTTATCTGACTTTTTTTTATTAAAAGACAACAATTTATATTGACTTACGTTTTTTTTAATTACCTTTTATAAAAAAATGTTTTACTTTTATTATTTTTGTTATATTTATCGGTACTTCAGCCATTGAACTTCAACACAAGAATTGTACAAGTTGTTGCAATAGAATAGGCAATCAATGAGTGATGACTACGATTTTTTATAAAGCGCAATTTGAAATAGTACTTTTTCTATCGTTTTTTTCCATTCTGTTGCTCATTACAGTCATTTACTATCATCAATTGTGACGTGATTAATTACAATTAGACTTACTGTAACTGCTAACGTGTTCCTAACTCTGCTCGTTATATTTTAAATAAAAATTTGTAGTCTTTTTTAGTATTTATAATAAATAGATTGCAATTTCCAATGCAGTTTCGTTAACTAATAAAAAGTTCAATGTGTGTCTAGTCGTAAGAATGTTCAGTTTTAAAATAATATTTGTTGTAACGTAAACTTCGAAAACCTAAAAGTTTTACAAAGAATTAACTAATCGATTGCTTTTCAATTTGTAAATTCAAAAGTGAAACAAACAAACTTAACTTTTTTTCTTTTTAGGGGATCTATTCGTCGCATTAAAAAGAATAGGATAGGGTAAGTACTTACTTAATTTGTTTTTGCTTTAAAGAGTTGCTTAATCTGCTTTTCATGACAGAATTATAAGAGTTACGTAAAATTTATTTTGCATTTACGTTTATCTTTTTTTACTTGTTGCTTATTATTAAGTTGATGTAACGCATCAAAGCCATGTGTACTAGTACCATCATACAAGGTTTGGAATAACTCCGACCTCGGTTTCTAGTGCCCTCTTGTATAAATGTCAGCTTAAAATGTTTAGTACTGTACTTATTTCTATTAAAAAGCTGCATACTTTAAAAAATGTTTATACAGGGTGTTTAGTTATTGTTGGGTAGCAAGTTACAATTTTTAAAATAGCAACACACCATTTTTTTATTATGTTCAATATAGAGACTTGATTTAGATAAAAAATGTTTTTTTAAATTATTATATTATATTATTGATGATCCAACAATAGAAATCCCGGGTTTTGATCAAAGAAGAAAAATTTACTCAAAGTAAATCGCATAAGACAGACCATTCAAATGCAACTCTATGTTGTTTATAAATAAGAGTCCGATTTCTAATCCAAATTGTGACTGTGAAAACGAACCAGAGACCGTTGCACATATTGTGGAGGATTGACAATTAACAAAGTTTAAAAGAGGGGTTTTGTAAACATTCATAATTTAACGAAAGAAGCTTTATCATGGCTTACTAATTTGAAGACTTCTGAAGTTAAGGACTATTTTGTATTATCTGTACTGGTTATCTGTTTTTTCATTATTTTGTTTTCTATTTCTGTATCCCATTATTATTGTCATTGTCGTGACTGGCACTTCGATTTATATTTATATTTATATTTACCTTCTATAATGTTTACACACTTAATCAATATTATTACATATGAATACTAAGGTGAGTAAGGGTTGGCATGTTTTTAGTGGTTTTCCTAAACCACTCCACAATTGCACACGGTTTCATCACCACACTATTCAGGTTTATATTGATCTTTGGGGCACCATACATAAAACTTACATCACAATAATAAAAATGTTTTATACGAATAAATAAATAAATAAATATCACAAATGTATACAATTAAGATAGGTAATTAGTACAGAAACGAAAATTTGTATCCCTTTTAGTGTAATAGGTTATTGGCTTTGATAAAGTTAGTAAGTCTCGTGCACTGACTTTATTGGCTTCAGAAGAAACCATAACCACAAATATACAAAAAAAGGTAGTATATACCATATTAGTGGAGTCAAATTAGACGAAAAACGAGTGTTATCTGGGAACCAGAACAACCAACTGGGATTTTGATGATATATGGCTTAAAAGTTTTTTACAGGGAAAAATGCGCAAACCTTGAAATTAAACAATAAATGATTTTTTGAGTGTGCTTTCTTGTATTATATTGTTTGTAAACGGTAAATAATTATTCTCCAGAAGTTTTGCGGTAATGAAATATAATTTTATTCACAATATACAAAATTTCAAACATCTTCCAACTCATCTCCTTCCAAAATAATAGGTGCGGAGTTGGTGCAGGTTTGTCTATTACAGTGAAAACATGCTTCGGTACAAAATAATTCGGTTTTTCTGCAGCCACAATTTCCGCCGCATCCTAATTTGCATTTGCAAAAATTACTTTTAATAAATTTTCAGGAGCCGGTTGTTGACACATTGGATTTGTCATTAACCATTTACCGGATTTCCATCCCCAGTCCATTGGCGATAAATAAATTCCAATCTATAACTGAACTTGTAGATATACTTTTTTCAGATGTTCTGTAGCTGCATCTATTGTGCACGGTAAATTCGTTAATTATACACGACTGTCCTTTGTAATGGCTGCCTTAAAATATTGATATCTTGTACTGATTTAAATCAGATACCGATTTTGGAGCGGCATATAAAGCGAGAATACATATTACTCCAGCTGTAATAATGTTTTCTACACTTTTATTTTTTTGTTTGAAAACTTCAGCAGCCTCTTGTAAACATTTTCGCGATTCAAATATTGTTGCAAATTTACTTTTTCCTTTGTTGAAAAATGCCGACGTCGTGTCAAAGCCTGTAAAAGCGTGCAGAAAAAGCACATTTCTTTGCAGTTTGGTAATTCATCCAGACTGGCCGATTAATGTACTTTTTGTGGTGTTTTTCCTCTAGGAGGTTTCAAAAAATATATTTCCTTTGGGTTTGGTGTTAAAGCTATTAACAGAACAAGAACATCAATGTCTTCAGTCACTAATGACAACATTGGAAAAAGATGAATCAATTGCTGTTGTCACAATTAGTCGATCGCCGTCTGCTTGTTCTGAAGAAATGCTATTTTCTGTTAAATGTTGTCTTAATTTTGTTATAAATCTAACTTTATTGTTGGTGTTCTAAAGAAACTTGTCTTGCGCCACTTGCAGCTGCATGTCTTCTTCGAAAGCATAATCAAGTGATGAATTTTTTGCAGATCCGCAATTTCGTTTTGCTGCTTTAGTGGTGTCTGTTTCATATCCATCAAATACGATTGTTACGTTTTTACCGTAATACCTATTAATATACCTCACGTAACTATTCAAAATTGAGTTGAATTTTTGGTTAATTAGCGATTTAACACAATGTAAAAGCTACATTGAAATTCCCTCCAAAAACCTTTTCAGCGTTTATTATGCTTAGTCCTTTTATACACAGTTTTAGAATTGTCATTGAACCTAACATCGTATATTGATTGACTGTGTTTTCTCCAGTACAACGTTATAATAAACATATTATTTAAATAATTTATTAAATAAATAAAAAGCGTCAATTTTTAATATATAAAGGTTTTAATATGTTTAATTTGTGAAATTTTAAGCCGTCAATCATTAAAATCCGAGTTGGTTAAACCGATTCCAAGAAGATTACCTAATTTGACTCCACTATACAAGGTGTTTCTGAAAGGTGTGTACATGGCTTTACCAGAGGTTCTCTGGCTCATAATAGACCGTTTGACACCAATTTACTTATAACCAAAAGTGCACCATAAGGGCGCCAGAGGGCATCAAATTTTCCAAAAAAATATTATATATTGGGAATAACTCGAGAACGGCTCGACGGATTTTGTTTTCTGTGTAATGTGGACAAATTTCTGATTCCAGGAAAAGTAGCTTTATACGGGCACTGTCAAATAAATGATAATATTTGAACAACCGTCAACGATACGAAACAAAAATTATTCTGACAAATAAAATGAACAATTTGAAAACTATTTTCTCTTTTGTTAAATTGCACTAATGTTAATAGTTCGATCAGAAACAAATTTAAATCATATCTATGCAAGGCGCATCCATACGCTTAGAAATTCAAGTAGACTGCTAGTAGGCTATGCAATCATGTCAATCGATTTGGAAGCTTTTCTGCGTAAACCCTCAAGCTTTCTCGTCAATTGCTACTGCAAAGCCCAACACTAACAGCATATCAGTCTGTTCGGCAAATGTAGCCCATTTTTCAAGTAGTTAATCGCAAAATAGAAACGTGAGTAATTTTGGAAGATCCGGAAATGAATGTCACAAGTGATAGATTTGATCGCATCGCCTAATAGCAGTCTACTTGAATTTCTAAGCGTATGAATGCGCCTTGCAGCGGTATGATTTAAATTTTTTTCTGATCGAACTAATACCATTAGCGCAATTTAACAAGAAAGAAAAAGTTTTCAAATTGTTCGTTTTATTTGTCAGAATTATTTTGGTTTCGTATCGTTGACGGTTGTTCAAATATTATCATTTATTTGACAGTGCCCGTATGAAAGCGACTTTTCCTGGAATCAGAAAACTGTCCACATTACACAGACAAACGTCTTTGAAAGCAGACACCCAGCATACAAAAGGGGGAACAAAATCCGTCGAACCGTTTTCGAGTTATTCCCAATATACAATATTTTTTTGGAAAGTTTGACGCTCTCTGGCGCCGTATGATGAACTTTTGGTTATAGGTAAATTGGTGTCAAACCTTCTATTTTGAGCCAGAGAATCTCTGGTAAAGCCATGTACATACCTTTCAGAAACACCCTGTATACTCCGTTGAGTATCTAGTAGTCTCTGTATCATCTTTAAGAAAATTAGATCAAATAACAAACGCTTCCTTTTTGTTTTCAAATCTTTCACAAATTCTATAAAGCGTTGAGCTTGTCTATTTTTTCTTAAAGGGATGCGACCTTTAATTTTGGAGGGTGGTATATTTTCAGTACAATGTACGTGACCTTTTTATTATCTTGTTAGAACGGCTTTCTTGCTCCGCCTGTACTTTCCGGAAATTTTGGGGAAAATACTCAACCGGATATTTTTCTTTTTCTGGCAATTGACCAAAGTATAATACAACCACTTGAAAGTCTTCACATAGACTCAGTTTTAATTATTTATATGGTTAGCACAAGACTGCACCACTGAAATTACCTAATAAATTTAATTGAAAAATCTACTAGTATCATGACGTTTGTGGAGTTATGGAGTTACTAGTTTTATTAAATACTATTTTACCAAGAACAAGCATGTTTATTGTAGAACATTATTTTTCCGATTGGTCGTATGTATTTGTTATAGGCTAATTTTACATGAAACATCTGGATATAAGAGCGACTAACATTTTGACGATAACCGAAGAGAAATGGGAGATCGAGCACTTCGGCTGATGGTAAACTGGCCGAGATTATGAATGTGATTCTGTTTTTGTATTCAAAAAGCTTGCGAAGACTACACAGTCTTATATATTTTCTTACCTTTTCAATATCCCCAATTTTTAATCACTTTGTATGTTCTGAATGAGCAACATATGCTTAAGTCACTGGAATGATTTTATTCGTTGAAAATATGTTCATACTGTTTGTCACAGAGACTTTTCAATACAAGAGGAGATATATTCAAAAATTCATAACTCAAGAAATAATCAACAAAAACGAAGTGTGAAAAATCAAGTTGGGCATTTTGGGGCACACAGTTCTTTAAGCTTTTCACCTAGTTTTTGAACAAGATTTCGAGTTGTAAACTGATTATTGTCTTAATTTTGAATTTATGTTTTCGAATCGATTACAACTTATTTACATTCTCAGAAAGTTTAAATTTGTAGCTCATTAAAAAATTCTTTAAATTGATCTCTTTAATTTCTACTTTTCTAAGCACATCAACGGTGAAGTGTTTACATTGTCAATTTTTTTGTTTATTTGAACGATAACATGATTTAGCTAAAATCAGTGTTCATTGCATTCACGCATGTGAAATTATAAAAGTAATGTGTGAATTTGCACGTTATCCTATTTTACCTGAAATTTTCTCATCTGCCGCATAAACTGTTCTATAAATTTGTACCTATCTTAAAATTGATTTGGACATAGGCTTTCATAGCGAAACATCGACGGTTTTCAATCAGAAAATTTACCACGCTACAACGTTTATTGTTCGGGACCTCAGCGATCCGTAGTTATTAAAATTTATCCGTTATTATATAAGAGGTTCTTTTTTACCGGGTAATTTTTTTGTCGAAAACCCTTTTCCATCAAAAATTTTCCAATGGAGAATAGCTTTGAGTTCCTAACAAAAATTATCCCATTATACAATTAACCTTTTGTGTATTAATAACCGACAAATTTCATTACAACATATTATAGCGTGGTAACCTATTTTCCAACTAATAACTGATTGTTGTTAAAGTTCATCATAATATGATTTGTATACTCTTTATTTATTTTTTTTACAGATCTTCTACATTTCTTCTGTTTTTCCTCATTCATTAAGTCTAATCTTAACTATGTGTTATTTTCTTTTCTCATTTCTATAGGTAGTCCTCTTTTATATTTCTTTGCTCCAGGATAATGGTTAGTTGTTTCAATACGGTTTGTCGTTCCCTGAAACATCATAAACAAATTTCTTTAATTCTCTCTTATCTATTAGATGATACTATTTAAGTTACATACAGTGTGTGGCCAAGTAAAGTGTGCATTATATGTGTTTTTTTTATTAAGACCTGTATTCGAAATTTATACTTCGAACAAGATGAAAATTAATCAATCATGCGTATCGCATTATTTGTCAAATTTAATTTTGTTTCTAAAGAGAGTCTAAAATTATTAGAAAAGTTTGTTTTAATGCATTTTTTAACCCATATGAAAAATTTCGGCTCCATTAGATAATTTAAGTTTTTACTCATTTTATGTATTGCAACACTGTTACAAAGTAAAATTCAATTCCACGTAGATAAAACTTTTATTTTTTAAATTGATTGCGGCGTTGCCATTTTGGAGCAATTTCTTTAAAAATTCAAAAATATTAGTGCAAATCGATAATTAAAAACTACATTAAAAACAGTTAAAAGAAATCAAGGTTGCCTTTAAAAAAATGAGCAATTTCAAAATTTTTAAATTAGCGCTCTCATACAAAATAAGTATGGCGAACTAAAAAAATTGTTTATACTATTTAAACTAAAAACTAATTTGTTTGGTGCTAGCATTTTGATTTTCAACTACAACTCTTCATTCCGACAGTTTTTTTTTTTGAACAGGTGCATTAGTAGTTTACCGATGCTTTTTGTTCGAACCAAACCAATAATAATCTAAACACAATAAGCACCTTTTACTGTAGCTATTTGTTTTTCTATTGTTTAATAGAAGAAAAGCCTACTAGAATAAACCTGTTTGTTGTGATTTAACTGAAAATTGATAAATATCTCCATAAATTTCGGTGTTAGGAAAAAAAAGTACTAGTGCAAATCGATAGAGAATTAAAAAATCATTAGATATAGTTTAAAAAAATTATTTAAATAAATGAGTTTTAGCAATTTGAAAAATTTGAATTTTCTGATGCTGAATTTTTAAAAAAGTTGCTCTAAAAAGTAAATATTTTTCATCTAAATCAAGCTTCCATCAAACAGAATAAACAAATTGATCGGTTGCTATTTAAAAAAATGTAACTTTATTCTGCCCAACGAAAACTTAACACCCTATATAAACAAAAAAATCTTTAAAATATGCATCTTTTCGTAGAAATGAGTACAGTACAAAACATTTTATGCTGACATTTATACAAAGACATTAGAAACCGAGACTGGAGTAATGGAGAACTCTGTATAAAATATTTTTTTTTCCAAGACATACTTAGAAAACGGACGTTTCTTCTCTACAAATAGTGAGGAAAATTCGTTTTTCCTCACTAGCCAGGGAAATAATATCGTGTTACATAAATGCCTCTTTAGAAAAATGTAAGAATGTGTTAATAGAACTATTCCTATACTTAGTTAAACATTTATTTAGTATTCCATCAGGTTTGTTTAATTTAATATCTTATATTTCGACTCTTAAAAATTGCTACCCTACATTTATTGGTTAGAATTACGCGGCTGCGCTATGACAGATTGAGACCACACCAATACTACAGAATACTGTAGCGAGATGATTGGGACCCACCGATTATCAACTTTTGCTTTTACGTACGAAAATGTGACGAAATTCTGTAACAATAAACTACGTTTACAATATTACTTGTTTCATTAGGTTGTTTTTTTGGAGAATGTCGTGGAAAAAATGTTGTGTCCAACACATAAGGAAAGCCATTTCTCTCACTCTAATGCCTCACTCGGCTCGTGAGGCAACTCGAGCTCGAGTGGGAAAAAGAATCGCTTTCCTTGCTTGTTGGACAAATAACTATTACATCACATTTGATCAAATTTTAATGGTAATATTTGAATTTTATACAGAAACGCAAATTTAAAATGGCTATGTTTTAAAGAAAATATATCAGGAATTAAATATTACAAAATAAAAAAGTTTTATGTAGGTTGATTAAAATTTTACTTTGCAACTTTCTCTTGATTTTTTGAATTTTTTGTCAAAATGTTAAATTTACGTTACAAAATTGTATTATAATGACATCAATAATAAATTTAATAAAAAAATACTCTAATCGGAATTGAACCCTGGTTTGGGTGCTTTTAAAATACGAGAACACTACTAGGCAACGACTAATCAATTCGGGAACGAAGGCCGCTAAATAAATAAAATTGATTAGGGTAATAAATAAACATTCATAAAAAATATTTTGTTTTACTAATTTTTATTAGAATTATGAAGAACTTCATAGGGATGCTTTGAATTTTCTGATATTAACTGAAAATTAACCAGTTTATTTTATGTATTTTAGTTAGTGAAAACTTTAACACACGCGCAAGCATACCAAAATTAGATTATTCATTGGCAAGGTTGCTTTGTATCAAGGAAGAGGAAAGATCAAAAGTAGCGAAACCTTTGAATTACTCACTATAAGAGGGTTTCTTGAGATATCTTTAAAGCACGAAATCAGAATATTGTTAATTTAAAATCTTAATGGTATACAACAACTTAAAATATTTACACGAAATTGAAAGAATTCTCATTAATTAACTATTCTTAAATTTTAACATCTAAAGTGCAAATTTATACCTTATGGATTTATCAGATCTCATCTTATGGTTTCGAAAAAATACTTTACGCTTGTATTCTATTTGCTATCAGTACATTGTTCTACTAGATTGTACAAATATACATTTGAGACTTAAGATAAGTCACGTCTTTTCATCACGCCTGCATGTTCAGATCTAATACATTTGCTTGTATTTTAGATCTGATGGAAATGTAAAAACGATTTTTGTACGATAACCAAGTTATTAAAAAGACAAAGATGAAACAAAAATATGTGAAATAACATGCGTACTTACTGTAAGAAATCGCTTAAGAACACGTTTTCATAAATACTTCGAATTTTATTACCTTGTACTGCAAAACACGTACAATTGTAATAATATTCATTTTCTTATGCAAAATACCCAACCCGACAATAGGTACACTTTAGCGTATGTAAAGTATAAACTTGTATACGCGAGAAAAGAAAACTTAGTGTAATGCCGCAGTGGTGGTTACAATTAAGCCGTTAAATATTTGGAGCAACTACCAGATATCCAAATGAAAAACCACTTATACTTGAAATGTGACATCCACTTGCTATGCTGCTTTGTGATTTATTCTAAAGCATTCATTGAAGCCAATGAACCGAGCGATCAGATTTTAACGCGTGTTAGTGGAATGCGGTTCGTGTTTATTGATCTCTACGGTTTATTGTACTTCTCTTTATCTTACACATACTAAAGATGTGGGTAACTTTTGAAAGAAACAATCAAGGTTAAGCTTGTTTAAAAACTCTTTTGTGTGGTAGCTGCAAGAAGCTTTCTTTCAAGTCTCTGATATGTAAATCTCAATGAATATTAACGGGTATAATTTTACACTCCACCAAAATTTTATGTTTGTTTATGATAGGCAGACACTATATGTCAAAACTATTATTTCTATTTTATATACATACTATAATAATTAAACATCACTTTATTTTGATATGTATATGCTTTAAAATCCTAACCTTTTGTAAAAGAAAATATTGTTCATTTTCTCGTTCTATATTTAGTCTACAAATAATGAAAATATTCTGTACGTCATCGTCAGTTAACACAATTACTTTTGGAGAACAAAAGGTAAGTTAACTTTCAAACAACTTTGCAATTTTAGTTCCTAAATATTATATAGCTCACCCAATAAATGTGTTATGCGATGATTTCAATACCGAACATTTTTTTAACCCATTATTTTCTCAAAAGTTAAATTATATGTTCGCAAAAATAAGATATCTTTAAAACCACTCTTCCGTTTTAGATAAAATTTGAAGAAGAACAAGAGGGCAGTTCTTTCCAAAGAACTTTCGATTTTCTATTGAAGAAGAACAAAATTTAGGAATCATAAAAGCATTATAAAAATGTGTCATCCATCTTCTACATCATTAGTAGAAACATAGGGAATGTTTTGATTAAGTATATCACACTTTTTTTTTTAAATATACAAGGTGTTTCAAAAAAAGGGCCCCGTCTCTAGGATAGGTGGAAAACTAAAAAATAATTGGGGTTTGCTTAGTACAAAATATTCGTAACGCCATCCGTAACCAGATAAAGGGCGTTGAAGAAAAAACAAATTATACACATTTTTTACGATTTTGCCGAAACTACTGGCAACATTGTAATGAAATTTTATACGGATATGTTTTATTTTATTTAATCATATGGTACATTTTAAATATTGTATTGTAATGTAAGTGTTATGTATGGTGCCCCAGAAGATCAGTATATACCTGTACAGTGTGGTAACGAAACCGTGTGCAATTGTGGATTGGTTCGTCTTGGAAAGTATTTACTTCAAGGTTTAGGAAAACCACCAAAACCTAAACATGCCAACCCTAACCACTCTAATATTCACAATTAATAATATTAATTAAGTGTGTAATGTGATTGTGTTTTGTGAAATTGTGTTGTACATTTTTTCCTATTAATCCGGGAGGGTCTTGATGACCAGGTCCGGAAACCAAAGTGGTGATTCTCAGGAACAACATGTTTTTCTTGTTGACCATAGAGTACTGTAAGGTACCGATCACCTTCCATATTTTATATTTGCACCAAAAACCCCTAAAAAACACACACAAAAAAAACTAAAGAAAATTGACGTACGTTTTGACGTTTAATTCCGGAAACCAAAGTGGTGATTCTCAGGAACAACATGTTTTTCTTGCTGACCATGGAGTACTGTAAGGTAATGATCACCTTCCATATTTTATATTTGCACCAATATATGTTTTGGAAGCTGATATATTCCATGAATTTGTTTTTATACCTGACTCTCATAGAGGGCGCTAGTTGCACGGTGCGTACCAAGTGGTATTGAACATAACTTTTTTAAGGTTAGATTTATTAATAAAAATTTCAAGTTTAAACATCATTAAATTTTACACCAAAAGTACTCTTGATAAAACTCAATACTAGTAGTAACCGTTTTCGGAATATTTTGATTTGAAAATTATGAAGTAGTAACCGATGCTGGTATAAAGTAAAAATAAAAAATAAACAAAAGGAGAATATTTTGAACACTTACTCTAATTGAATTTTATTTTACGTTCTTAGTCTTTATTTTAATTTTCTTGTGATTTTTTGTTTAATTAATAACTTTATCGGATCGGTTAATACTTCATAATTTTCAAATCAAAATATTCCGAAAACGGCAAACAGTATCGAGTTTTACCAAGAGTACCTTTTTGGTGTAAAATTGAATGATGTTTAAGTTCACTGGAAATTTTGATTAATAAATCTAAGTTATGTTCAATACTACTTGGTACGAACCGTGTAACTAGCGCCTCTAGTGTTAAACTAGTTTTTTTATTTTTTATTTAATTTTTTTATTTTGTATGCCACATGTGCAAAAAGCATATTTGTTGCACTAATTACACAAATAACTATTATCGATGAGATAGAACAGCAACTTGATTTATATGTACATATATTTAGTTCCTATACCAAAATCGTTCATTAACTTAAAATCGTTTTTAACAAGAGTCATTAACAATCAATTTTGTTTATATTAATGTAAGCTATAAACGCACGGTGGCCGGAAAAATAGTGTAATCCAAATTTTAAATATTTAATTAAATCTTCTTTCTTACTTGCGCATTTATTATTTCTAAAAAATATTTGTTGTTATCGCCATTTTTAATGCCACTGTTTTTCCCATTTTTCCATGAGTCTTCGCTTCATGTACAGTGTGTCCGAAATTGGTCATGACAGTATTGGTATCTTCTTAATATAAGAGCTAGAGAAGTTTTAGGCAATTATGTTTCTAGAATAATGAATAATATTTTCGAAAAGTCTATACACATCGTTATTTTCAAATAAATAATAAAATTACAATAATTGACAACGCCACTATATGAAATATATGTTTTAAACATATAATCAATATCAAAATCACCTAAAGCTATTTTACTAATGCAATGTTAGTATACTTTTTCTTTAGTAGGCTTTGATTAGTCCTAATTAATTTAAATTGTTTAGATACGGTTACTTAAGGTTTTAATAAATATTATTTGTATAACGGCTTTAAATTATTTTAACGAAAAAATATTTAATATGTTAGAGAATTTGAATAGAGCTAGTTGAAATGTATCCCGACAGACGACAGAACAAAATTTGACAGAGTTTGGAAGTTTTGAAAAACCTAGATCAAAAAAGTACGCAAAAGACAACGAACATCGTAACAAACATTTTGGAACATTTTAATGAAAACCTTACATCTTCAAGAAGAGTTGCTGAAAGAGTGCTTCACATTCCTTAATGATCCTTATAAAACAGTAATTGTACAAGGACTTCGGGAACTTTGAAAGAAGAGTCAATTTTTGTAATTGGTATCCAGGTAAATGTAGAGAAAACCCTGCTTTTTTCAATCAACTTCTATAGACAGATGAAACACACTTCACCAATTGTGGAATTTTCAATAAAAATAATTATCACTATTGGACTCTTGCAAACCCAAATTTGCGTGAACCACGTAGATTTTAAATACGATTTGGTTTTAATGTGTGGGGCGGAATTATTTGTAAGAAATATTTTTTTCTATTTTGCGTTCATAATAAGTCTATTTTAGCACCGTACTGGCGTGAAAACAGTGTTAGAATAAGCAATAAGCATGCGTGAATAAAATAGTAAAATTTAATGTATTTGAGTTGGTAACATTAAAATGTGAAGTGACAGTTGGTTATATTCTAATAAGGTTATATTTAAGTCAAAAATAAACATTAGACAAGAAAGCAAATATACATGTGATTAATTACAAAACAAGCATAAACAAGAACCTTAATTTAAATTATTACCGTTAAACGTACAATTATTATACACATTAACAATTACATGTGATGTGTCACGAGATTTGATAGTGACACCATGTAGATTCTGTTCCGAAACAATACTTTCCTGGACATTGTTGTTACCTATAACAGAAATACTGGTATTTGTATTAAGATCAACGTGTTGTTGTGAACTGGTGCTAGTGGAACATCCAGGTAATGTTAAATCAGTTTGTTTAGAACCAAATATTTGTGACACTTCAATTTTTTTTCATCGAAGCTTCAATGTAGCTTTCGTCGAAGACTTTCAACCTACATGACGTTTAATGATCAACAAGTCACTGCCATTATTAGCTAAATATGCCGCACTATACCTACGGAAGCAATACCCCGTAAACAGTTCCGATTTTGGCAAATTAAGAAAAGCTGCTATCATTCTTGGCACTTTATCCATAGTATTTATACTAATGGGGATACTGACGCAACATCGATCTTTGTACTTTAAGGAAAACCGCTTATGGGTAACATTTTCAGGCCTTAAATTAGTATATTTTTAACTAGATCATTCCAATGTGGGTGTGTAATTAGGAACTGTCGGGGTACATTGTTTTTTGTATGAGGTACAAGGATTGATTCTAATTTATATTGGACATCATCAATAGACAAATTGGTTAATTCGTCGCGCCTACAAGCACCATTATAGCCCATTATCAAGATCACCTAAAAGTTTAAAAGATATAAAGTAATGTATGAATAAGTTATGTACAATTTAATTTTACTTTTATGGCTAGGTATTTTTCATGATTTGCTTCGGCAATGAATTTATGAATACCACATTCTTCTAATATTTGCGATTTTTTTGGTGTGTTACCCTGAGAGGACCTTTTTAAAAGTGCTTGAAGTTTGCTGTACTTCGATATGTCCACATTGTTATGTATACATAAACATGATCTCAGCATCGAATATATTCTCTACAAAGTGGAAGATTTATAATTTTGACGTTGAAATTCAAAATAAGCAATTAAGACGTTTTCGAAATACCTTGTGCATTTCTTAAACCTATCCAGCTGTTCCCTTTATTTCCTCTCCCTATTGTTTCAATTTTTCCTTTCTTCCGTTATCTTTATTCCTTGTTTTTCATTATATTTCCCTCTTGTATTTTGTTCTTCTTTCCTGTCCTTGTGTATCCTTATCCGTCTTATTATCTCCTCTACTAAACTTCTTCCCTCCCTCTTATTCTTTTTCTCTTCTCTCTGTAACCACCTCTTTGATAATATTTCTTTCTTGCCTCCTGCCCTGTTAATTTTCTACCTCTTTCCAACATTCATATAGTATCTCTTTTTCCTTCCTGTTTCCATCCCTTCTTCATACTTCATTGTTTTTTTCCAGTTTGTATTCTTACCTTTTCTAATTTTATCTCTTCTTCCACAATATATGTAGGTGTCTCCTTTTCCAGTCGCAATCTCCACTTCCAATATTTTCCTGAATCTTCTCTAGTTCCTCCTATTCCTTCCATTCCCAAATCTCTGCTCCATACATCATAACGCTTTTTTCTAATCTCTCAAAAACCCATCTTTTTTTCTATATCTTTTCCGAAAGTTCTTTCTCCTAGCCCCCATGCTTCACCTACTATTCTATTTTCTTTCTGTCTGAGTTCTCCTACTTGGTCTCCATCCTTGTTGTCGTATCTTATCACATACCCCAAATATCTGTATTTGTCCACACTCTCAATGTCTTCCTCTCCCCACCACCATTTCACCTCCATTCGTCTTCCTTTTCTCTTTTTAAATTCTATTATTTTTGTTTTCGGTACATTCACTTGAAGTTTCCTTTTTTCTAAGAACCTTTTTATCACTTTGATCATCTTTTTCATCTTTTCTTCGTTTTTCGCTAAGGCGACAATATCGTCGGCATACCTTTTTCTTCCATATTACGATCCGTTCCACCTGACGTTTTTCTAATTCCTCTTCTAAATCGCTTAAATAGATTGCAAACAGACACGGAATATTAAATTGCATCAGCACGTATAAACGAAAATATAAAGAAAAGTGACGCTTTCAAATTAAATTTGTTTCATAGCCGCCTAAAGTGACTATAGAAAAATTCCACCAACCAAAATTCCCTAGACGTGAAATTTTTATTTGTTTATTGACAACACGAGAAATACATCATCTCCCCGGGAATGAATAACTTCCAGATGATTCTATATTTGCATATGAACTTCCCAAAGTTGCCGATAGGCAATTTAAAATTAAAGATTAATTTAAACAAACTGAATAGAATATCCTAGTAATATTTATACAAATGAAATATTAAAAATTTTTAAAAAATCTATTTTTAAATTATTGCGTTGTTTCGTCGTGTGGTAACATTGTTTCGCGATATTCTATCAATGACAAAACCGGGAAGCCAACGCACAACGCCATCTATCGGTGAGTGAAGGAAACACTAACACGTATAGAAAATCTACTGCTTGTATCTATGGGACGTTATACATTCCGGGGAGATGATGTATTTTGATAACACGGTATAAAATGGCAAAATAGTATAAAGTATTCGTTGCAGAAGGGCCTTCAAGCACTTATTTGTTCATCAACTCGCCGCTTCGCGGCTCATTTCGCAATTTTAAATTCGTGCTTGAATAGCTGCTTTCTGCAACTTATACTTTAATATACTATTTTCTACAATTATTAGACGTTTAAAATTTTATTAGAATTGAAGTGAAGGATATTGTTATTTACTTAGATTTACTCTTAAATTTAACTTTTATTTCATATTTTGCCATGTAAAATATTGTCAATTTTCTTTAAATTGTTTTTTTTACTTATACACATTAAAGTAGGCTTTTTTATCAGTCATCATAGTATGAAAATTGCATTTTCATATCTAGTAGTGAAAGTAACTTACGCTTTTAATTATTGCAATAAAATTGATGAAAATCTGTATTACTGATGTAATATTGTCATTTTCACTAATATTAAACTAAACAGTGAAAGATCACGACGTATTTGAAACCAAATGTTTTTTAAATTTTTTATTATTTTAGGTTTTTATTATTTTATTTTTATTTATTAGAAAAAAATAGTATTTACTACAGTAAATGAATTCCGTTTTTTCGTTCAAGAGATTGATCACTCGTTAGCGTTCGTGAGCAACTTTCTATCTCACAAAAAAAACTTTCCATCTCTTGTTGTAAAATATACTATTTTCTTATTTTTAGGTTATAATCCTGACTTTTTTGCACTACCGCACGATTATACAAAATTACGTACTTTTCAATGAATAATATGGCGGTTATTAGAGAAATTAAAGTTGATGATGTTTCTAGAAAACGGAAACGTCGAGTGCTTTAAAGATATTTTTACGGATTTTAAAAGTTTTTGAAAAGAACTAAGTTATATCGACTTTGAAAAATACATTTTACTTTTTTCAACATATCTGGCAACACCGTATTATTTTACAAACATAATTAGCTAAAAGCGAAATCCCAATACTGTGGTGACCAACTTCGGACACACTATCTGTATGTTTACTGTTTTAACACTTATTACCACAATTTTGGTTTTCATATTTTGCATTTTCATTTCTAGAGAGAAAGTTTTGTAGAATAAATGTATGTATAAGAAGAATTTCACTTCTTAAGTTTTTATTTTAAAAACGACTAGAATGGATTTCCTCAAAATTAGTTTTTTGGACAATCAATTATGTTATAAATACCATGAACTTTGGGCGAAATTTTAACCTTTAAATTCGATTAAACCAATTTGGATAACTGGAAATCAGTTTGAAAACTTTTCTGAAAAATTGGTATGGGTCAAAAATATGGCGCTATCGGTTTTTTTTTGGGATAATTCGTGGAAAAGTTTTTGGTAAAAAACTGTAAGTTATTACATGTGTAATTAAAATATTGATTAATTAATTAACTTTTTTGTGGGATCTAAGAGAAAACAAAACTATGTTGATAAAGATTTATCACATGCCTAGTAGACGATTTCAGCATGTATGATGGACTCAACCACTCAAGGAAAGTTGCGTAATAAAGATGTTGCACCATAGTTTTCAATGGCATATATCACCCTTCTTAAATATAGAAGCAATACATTCCATTTATTAGAAAATGTAGAAATCGTGATCATCAAGTTATAGATAGGATTTTGATGAAGGTATTGGCGCAATATTTCAATATAAAGCTGGGAATACCACCAAAAACGTATTTGCTAAGTGCTTCAATTTTTATAGAAATCAACAATGATGACAGTAATAAACGATTAGTTTCTAGAAAATTATTACTGCTGGAAGGGATGTAAACACTGATAAAATATCTTGCAAATCTATTGATTGATCTATCTTGTTAATCCGACAAATTCGCTTAATAAACATGTGTAAAACTTATTTAAAAGAATAAATTTAAAACAAATAGGTAAAACAGGGGACAGATGACGCCCTTTTGGAAAATGCGCCGGATTCTGCTGAACGGAACTGTTTTAAAACCAGAATTATTAGACACAACAAAAACCAACATTTAAAAAAAAAAAACAAAATGATTGCACTCCCCGCATAGGGGAGACGACGCATGGAGGTGAGAAAAGACAACACAGACATTTCGCAATTTCCCACGGGCAACAGTGTGAAGACGCACGGCAGAGCCACCCGGCCCCATGCCGACCATTCCGCGTCGATGGTATTTCGTAGCGCCCAAACACCTACGCTTCTTTTCGTCAAGTTCGTCGTCGGGAACGTGTAGAAAACGCACCATCTTCTTCAGAGGAGGAACGCCAAACGCGTGCGATTATTTGCAGGTTCCGCACTTTGGGATTTTTGTGTTCGATTTTCGAATTTTTTCTGACATTTTCTCTTCTTACGGTTTTCTACTTTTCCCTGTTCCTTTTTTTTCTTCTGCAAAGAGACAGCAAGTTGCGATTTTTTTTTTGTGATTGAGGAAAAAAAAAAAAGAAACCACACCAAACGAAGAAGAACAGAAAAGAGAAAAAAAAAAACGAAAAAAAAAAAAAAAAAAAAAAAAAACAGGGAAAAACCAACAAAAAAAACCAAAAAAAAAAAAAACCATAAAAAAAAAAAAAAAGAAAAAAAAAACAGAAAAAACAACACAAAAAAAAAACAGAAAAAAAACCAACAAAAAAAAAACACAAAAAAAAAAAACAAACCACCAAAAAAACAAAAACGCCAAAAAAACAACAAAAAACCAAAACAAAACAACAAACAAAAAAACCGACAAAAAAAAAAAAAACCAAAAAAAAAAACAACACAAAACCGCCCAAAAAATAAAAAAACAACAACCAGCCAATAAAAAACCAAAAAAACACAAAGACACAAAACCAGACAAAAAACAACCCAAAAAACCCAAACTAAAAAAACAAAAACAAAAAAACAACAACCCCACCAACAAAAAAAAAAAAAAAAACAAAAAAAAAACCAAACACAAAAAAAAACACAAACCAAAAATAAAAAACAAAACCCAACAAAAAAAAATACAAAAAACAGACAACCAAAAAAACAACCAACAACACCAAAAAAAAACAACACAACACAAACAAAAAAAACAAACCCCACCAACACCAAACACCCCCCCCCACCACCCTATAGTTAAACTAGGATTGAAAAATCATGCTTTAGTAGGGTTTTTACATGACATAATAATTTTCATAATAATTTACTGTACTTCCCTAACTGTTTTGTTATCTTTTATACTATGTACATAATACATACCTTCACATACTAATAAATGGATTTTCCTATTCATACATTAAGTGATAACAATTATCAGTTGAATTATATTATATTCTTCTTACAAATTAATTATATTATTAATTATATTTGACTCTAGTTCTTGGAATATGACTTGGGTAGTTCACAACTAACTGAAAATCTTGAAACAATCTCGGACAATTTTTGTAGCACTAAAATGAATACTACATCATTTATAAACATAGAAACTCGACTTGTGTCAGTACTTTCACCACGGATAGTATGAGCTTGAAATAACTCACCTACGAATTGTACATTGTTTTTGCAATGTTGTAAATTTTGGATAATTGTATTGTTAAATAATTACTTTTTATTGCTTACATAGTATTAGCTTTGAAAAATAAATACATAAAATATTAGAAACTAATTCATGGTTTTCCTTTTTTTTGGGATCGTTTAATTTGGTGTAGATATAATACAAAACTGTCTTTTACTGCAAAGTTTTGCCAAGGTTTCGCCAACACATCAGGGCTTACGCTTAAAAAAAACTTTAGCCTTGGTAAAGCTCCCATATGTCGGGCAAAACGTCGGCAAAACTTTGCAATAAAAGGCGGTTGCTTTATTGTACCTCCACTAAAATGACGAATCCTATGAAAAAAGAAAACCATTTATTTATTTAAAAAAAATTTATAATAATAATTTTAAGGGGAAAATAAAAAATATGAAAAAAAAATTTAATATGATATAAAAATAATTTTTTTTTTTTTTTTTTTTTTTAATAATTTTTTTTTTAATTATTTAATTAATTAATATATTATTTTATTTTATTTTTTTTTAAAAAATTTTATTTTTTTTTTTTATTTTATATTTAAAATTTAAATTTTTGTTTTTTTTATTTTTTTTTTTTTTTTATTTTTTTTTTTTTTTATAACTGTTTAATAGTAGGTATAAACGTGAAATTTATTTCGAAAATTTTAACATCAAAATAATTCGATTTTGTTTGATGAAATTGTAATTTGTTTGTATTTAGAAGAGTGAACCAAATTAAAAAATTTATTTGTGATTCTCAATCTATCAATTTTACATTTTTAGTTTCTTTCGTTGAAGTAGTTAGAGCATCTGCTTTCGTGCTCGCGGTGCTTTTGAGACTCCTGAGTAGTGTGACGATAAGTCATGAGATAAGCCATGCGAAATGGTTCTGCCCGCTACATCAAATGGAAGTTGCCACCCAACAAAAAAAAAAAAAAAAAAAAAAAAAAAAAAAAAAAAAAAAAAAAAAAAAAATGAAGCATGGGTGGACATTTCTCAAAAATTACACATTGCTTGCTTGCAACATACCAAATAATACGTCAAATATACAGGGTGTAACAAAAGATAGGTCATAAATTAAACCACATATTCTGGGGCTAAAAATAACTCGATTGGACCTAACTTACCTCAGTACAAATGTGCATGCAAAAAAAGTTACAGGGTGTCAAAGTTATAATTTCTGAAAAGTTTTTGGCAATATTTCCCTTAATAAAAGCACGATTGCAACAAAATTTGGCATTCAGCAGTTTTTTAGCATGAGAAATCTAAATCTAACAGTTTTAATGTACATTGTAAAGGGCGCCCACTGCAGCACTTACTACTTTATTTTTTGTTATTCGGAATTTTTTATAATGAAAAAAAGATCGTATCTCGATAACAACTGAAGATTTAGTGTCGATCTTCTTGGAAACGGTTGGCCAAATCGACATCTTTCAAGTATACTTTTTTGAGCTCATCACGTCAAGAAATGAAAATCTTCAAACAACAATCCAATATACCGAGGGGCAAAAAAGTTATGAACATTTCAATGTACGCAAAGTGCTGAAAAACTGCTGAATACCAAATTTCGTTGAAATAGTGCTTTTATTATGGGAAATATTACCAAAAAATTTTTCAAAAATTATAACTTTGACACCCTGTAACTTTTTTAGCATGCACATTTGTACTGAGCTAAGTTAGTCCAAGAATATGTGGTTTAATTTATGACCTTCCTTTATGTTACACCCTGTATACTTGCAACTTCTGAAAAATCTAGATCAGGAGCTAATGTTGTCAATTTATTTCTTGATTTGATTCGTATTTAAAATGTTTGAAATTTTTGTATACCAAATATAAACCTAAATTAACAATCAATATGGAGGAAAATAAAGGATATCAATAGTTAATCATTATTACTTTTAATGAAGAGGGTTGGTATGTCTGGATGTAGAGCATTTTCATATTGTAGTTATGAAGATGTGTACAAGCTATGACTACAATTTCGGCTCTCGATCGCTCTTGCTCTAGTGGCATTGGTTTTCTTTTTTTTACTTTTTTTAAAAACACTTTTAATTTAAACCTTTAACAAAAAAAACAACAATCAAAATTTAATACAAAATTCAAAAAATAACACCTCTTTAACCAAATACAACCTTAACCCTTTTTTTCTTACTAATTTTCCTTCTCTCAAACACCCCATCCTTCCAAACCTTTTTTCTACCACACCCAACTTCTCCTTTTTTTTAGTACTTGAAATACAGATAATCCGTAGTTAAATATGCGTCTAGTTTCGCGTACCTTTTGTATCATTAGATGCGACGTTGACAGCCAGCATCATTAACAAATACATGATATTTGTTAGTTTGTCCTTTGTTTGCGCGATTATGATAGATGAAATGTCGGTTTAAGAAAAGAGTAGAAGGGGATATACGGACTTTGGACCCTAATTAGTAAAAGTGAACCGCAATTAGCCTAGTTAGGCTAATCACCTCTCTACCTCATCAGGCAGTTCCCTAATTAGGCCTCTCACCTCATTAGGCTGTTGTTGTCAACAGGCTGTTGACGCAGGCATTCTATTTAATTACTTGTTTTTGTTTTTGAAGACGTCAATGGAAAATACGGCCTCTCACCCCATTAGGCTGTTGTTGTCGTTGTTGATTTCTATCATGGCGGATGTTTCGGCGGTCGATTTGAATTTCCAACATAGGCTTTAACCACTAGGCTACGGCGACAATTGAAAGATAGACTTTGAAGTTTGTATATAGCTGTAAAGGTTGATTTCTTTATTACTTACATTAACCACGACTTTAACAAGTACTTTTGAATTTATACTTGATTAAAAAAAAACTTTAACACATCAGGGTTCGAACCATTAACGTTTGATACACAATCTTTTGTAAACAGATGACACCATTTTGCATGGTGACTTATGTTTTAAAAACATACCGGTTCAACATGGTTACCGAAGCAACATTTTTCTTTATTAATTACGTTAACCACGTCTTTAACAATCAGTTTTAAATTTACACTTGATTAAAAGAAATTGAACATACTGAGGTTCGATCTGTTAACGTTTTACACCACCACATCTTTAGCAAATAGTTTTAAATTTACACTTGATTAAAAAACTTGAACGTATCAGGGTTCGAACCATTAACGTTTTAATACACCATCAAGGTGACGTATGTGTTAGGGAAAATAAAAAAAAACAACAAGGAGGGCAAGATTTATTTTGTATCTCTGTTACACAACACATTTACAAGTACCAATATCATATGTTTTTAATTGGAAGAATAAAGAAAGCAGGAAACAAATTTTATTTCTCTCTCTGATTCACACACAATATAAAATTATTTTACAAGAATATGAAACGTTACAACTTAGAATCTCGAAAGTTTCATCTATGGATGGCACACCTCATCTAGCATTCGGTTACCAGCTCGAGAATCATCTACGTACTACGATGTCACAAAAAATTTTCTTTCTGCAACTATTATTCAAACGTAGAGTTTTCTTATATTGACGACCAGTTATTCATCTCCAGCATCTGTAATTTGAAATAAAAAATAAACCACAAACATTTTAAAAAGTATTAACAAGAATCAATTTAACAACAAAATTTAATACTCAAAAATTGAGAACTATTCATTAAAAATACGTGAATTGAAAACATAATTCATTTTTAAAGATTAAAATTAATAATACTCACCCCTTTCGATTTTCGATAGACATACCAATTTTAATTATGTGGAAAGATCTACATTTAAAACAATATTTCAAACTGTTTATATAGGTATACAAACCCACTAATGGATTTGTTTACGGAATATCTCTATTGTGTGAAAGTTAAAAACAACTTTTCCGTCACTCAATTAAGGCGATTGTTAAAAAAAAAAACAAAAATGCAATCATTCAAAATACGTAATATGTTTATGTAATCAATTTGCACAAAATTAATACACTGCTTTACAAGATAATCAATTAAAAACTTTATTTTTAAAAATGTTTACAAAAATTTATTTGATATGCAAAAGTCTGTTTTAAATGATGGCCTAACAAACAAATTTTTAACTATTAACAAACGTATTTGATTTTTAAATGAAACTACTAATTCTTTTAAAGATTAAAAATTCATCTTTTCATCTCACAAATACAGATGAAATTAAAAATAAGTTTTCGTAAAATAAAAATAAATAAAATAAAATCTTTATTATGTTGTTATTTGGGTGATACAGAATACAGCTGTCAGAAAAATATAAATATAACTAGGTTAAAATAGAATTAGTTAATAGAACTAGTTTAAACAAAATTTTAAATTCTTGTATGCTATAAAAACAATTCATCTGCAAGATCTTCTTGATTCCTTTGGAAAATGTTTTATCTGTTTCATTTTTATTGAATCTGGTAACTGATTGAACAAAGTTAAACTGGAGTGTTCTACCGATAATAAAGTATTTTCTGCAAGAAGCAGTTTGTTTAAGACCAAAAATTTTTCTTATTATTCTTTTTGACAAATTAAAACTTTATTCACATTTCTAGCGTTGGCTCAAATTAGTATACAGTAATTCAGAACAGAATTTACTAGACCATTATATGTGCACACGAGATTGGATATATGAAACTTGTCTTTCAAGTTACAAATAGCATAATAAGAAGAGTTTAATTTATTATAGATGTAGGTAATGTGAGGTTCGAATGATAAAGGTTTGTCTACCAAAACACCTAAGACCTTTATACTCTCTGAAATTGTTAATGGAATGTTTTCTAAGGTAACTTGGAATTGTGATGATTGTACGTTACATCTATTAAAAAAAAACTCGGTGTGTCTATATTCAAAATTATTAATCCAACCTTCGATATACTCTCTAACTTTATAATTATAACTAGATTATTTTTAAAAGGTTTATAATAATAAACTGTGTCAGTTATTCAAGAGTAAACTATTGCAAACCGTATTTTTTAATTATACAATTTACATGTCTTTAAATCTATTAATAAGTTTTGGGTAGGACCATGGTTTTTAAATTTAAAGATATGGACACCATCCAAAACCCGACCATATGGCTAGAGGTAATTTTATTTAACAAATTTAATTTCAAATGTATTTACGTTTTGTTTTTCAATAAAATTAGATAAAATAATAGGTAAGTTTAAACAAACACGCTGGACAGTGTTTATTTATTGTTGACGTCATGGTAATTACAATTAATATTTAATATTGTAATAACTTATTTTATGAAAGAAAAAACAAAATCGAATAATTAATTAAGTGTAGAGAATAAGATGAACTACTTATACCGTAAATATTAACTCAAATCTGTGTTTTAAAAATATGTTCGACGAAATTTATCGCATTAACACTAGACATAGAAATTTATTTGGTGTACAAAAGTCTGTTTTAAATGTTGATGTGCGTAATTCACTGATCAATAATTTATTAGGGTTTCAAATTTTTATACAAAAGACGTTTGAACCTACTCTATAAGTAGTTACATTCAAAATTTTCTAATGCGTATAAAATGATTAACATTTTTCAAATTTCTTAATAGTTTAAAAGAAGATGCGGCAGTGTTAAAGAAATTAACTAACAATAGTGTTAAATACACATTTTTAATATACACTTCAAGATTAAAATCTAAAAAAAAAAATCAAATATCAAAACTTAATTCAATTACGTTTTAAAGATTAAAAATTAATTTCTTCATCTCATCTAATAGATGACAAGAACATGTAAAATATGATTTATATCATACATCTTTTAACACCTGTAAACAACAAACAAGTCTTAAAATCAAAAAAAAAAAATTTAACTTCTTAAATATTATTTTCTCAAACATTGATAATGGAATTTGAACCAAGTTGGTAACTTTTTCAATTCAAGACTATATTTAGTTAACTGACCATCAACATTCTGTATTCCGTCTGTACTATACCTTACAAAAATCTTCTCAATATTTTCTTCGCAACAACGTTATTGAAATCCCAACTCAATAATAAGTTGTAGCTTTCTATAACTTCTAAATGATTAACTGTGTCATCCATTATTTTATTTATGTAATTAAAATCTGTAATAAGTATTTCCTACAGCTTCTAATAAGGTGTACAATAAAATTATTATTTCAGTTTCTTATTTATAATTTATTTAAATAATCGATGTTTTATCGACAATTCAAGTTTATTGACAACTTAACTTATATTGCGAATATTATTTAAAAACAACACCAAATAAAATATTTATTAAATCAAATATTTTTTTTTGAACATGAGATCAACATGTTGTGGAGACTGTATTCTTTTTTTATACTTTTACAATGTTTGTGTTCCTGTAGTATCGTTTTAACTTTCTCAACGTTTTAGTTTTATTCAGAATAATTTTTAGTTAAGTATTAAAGATTTCCAAGTTTTTAGAAACTATTTTATTTCTTATCCAAATCTTTGAATTATTTTAGACGTGGAAAAATTATACCTTAAGAAGTATATCATTAGATTGGGTTAACAAAATCTAATATATTTGAAAATATTTGAAGATAAGTTTTGTAACGTTAGAGGGATACACTTCAATATCTTTCTAACAATATAACTAATTTTACAAATTGTATTTAGATCTGATAATTCAGAACTTATTTATGGTTACTTTCAACAATATATCGTATTATCTTCAAACTCTATAAGATACATATTTAATCTTTACTTAACAATTACTTCCAATCCTTTTTAGATTATATGTTTTTCTACTTACATCCATAATGATCAGATGTTAAGGTAATTAAAACAAAATGTAGTTTTAAAATATGTTTTTATTTATTTTCTCCCAAATATAAATCCTTTTTATTTACAATTTGATTATTAATTAATTGAGGTATATATGGTTGGCAGGGGTTTTCATCGTCCCAGAATTCATTAACTCACTGGAGGAGACCCATTCCACTGTCCTTGAATAAGGTGTTGCTGCTGCTGCTGTGCTTGCTCCCATTCTTCCTTTTTTTTTATTTTCAAATTCCATCTTTACTCGGGTCTTCTCCGGGTGGCATTTGTAAAAGGTGTTTCCCAGTCTGTGCCGCACCATGATATGATATTTGTTATATGGACACACCACCATGTCTATAATAAAGTATAAATATTTAGAATAAAACTAGTAAACAAAGTTTTATATTACCTTCTCCAACTGGTTGAGATATGCCAGCTTCTTTCCCATAAACCCATTCTACAGAAATTAAGAATTAAATTAAAAAGTGTAACACAAATAGTAGATAACAATAAAGTTTTTGTAAATAAGGAATTAAAATAATAATAATAATAATAATAATAATAATAATAATAATAATAATAATAATAATAATAATAATAATAATGATAATAACTTACGATTTATAATATTTTTCTTTTTAACCTGCTTCTTATTTTGTCTTAACTTGTTTATGATGTATTGTAGTGTTTGGTATACGGTTTTATACCATTCAGTTAATTATTGTTATACGTCATTCTATTAACAAGATTTTGAAAGTTGTTTTTTGTCATAATTTTAAAACTAAAAAAACGTTTAAGGCATAAGAAAAAATATTTCTAATTGTTACATACAGTAATAAAATATTCCATATTAGAACGCCATTACATTTATATTTTTTATTTTCCTTATAAACTTTATGATAATAAATGTTAAGATTTTGACATATTTTTGCGAATTGTACTTATTTTTGAAATTTTTCTTGTTTTTCTGTATCTAATTATAGAAATTTGGTTGATTAAAATTTATACACCTTTTAATTAAGTTTTAAAGATAAAATTTTTGTTTTAATGTAAACCTGTTGTACTAAATGTAATCATTTCGTCTGTTAAGTATACGTATAATCTTCACTACAAAAATTTGTTTGTTAGATCCATCATTTAAACTTGTCTTATACTTCGACACAGTTTATTATTATAACCCTTTGAGAAAAATCCAAGTATTTTGATAGTTAAATATTTAAAATCTGTTATAGATGAGGTGAAGAGATAAATTTTTAACCATAAAAACTTAATTGAATTAAGTTGACATTGTAAACAATACATATAGTTAAATGAAACATTTACTATGTTTATTCGATTAAAAGTATTGTTCAAAGTTAATAAAGATTTTATATTTACGCCCTAAGCTTTCGTAGATAAAAATAAACTAGCAAACCAAAGATATGCAAATTGTATAATTAAAAAATACGGTTTGCAATAGTTTACTTGATGAATAAAGTTGGAGGAATCTAAAGTGTTAGGTAGTAAGTAATTCGTGCAAATTTAATTTCCATATTGTTAGTTAAGTTTAAGAATTGATTCTTTAAATGTAAATCTTTTTAAAATTTGTTTTACGTATTCTTTAAATGTTTATTTCAATGTACTCCCATACTTCTAAAATTTTGATTATTCTATTTACTTAACTACTACATATAGATTAAAGATTTGCATAATATATTTTATTTTCTTAAGGTACCCATTCACGCACAGTCGGCCGGCAGTTCCAGGACTGTACGATCTGAACTGTCGATCGAATCTGTTGTGTGCCATACACGGTTCAGTTTATAAAACGATGATTGCAGTTCTAAAACGGTGACAGATTTTGGACTGCCGGTTATCTCACATTTACCATACATGCTCAGATCGAGCTAGTGTTCGAACGTTTGTCTGGTGAAAAGTCAAAATATGTTAAAGGCTAAAAACAAAATTGCTGCTCTTCTAATAATTCTTTTATTACAAGAGTCTTCAATAAGAGCTAGAAAACGTTTTGGGTGAAAGATTGGTTGTTAGAACGAGATACATTGTCTCATATGACACTTGTGCGGAAATTAAGAAAAGGCGCCAAGGAAGACCTGAAAAATTATATTAGAATGGACGATAAGTGTTTTATAAACTATTAAATTTAGTTAAGCCATTTATATCCAAGAAAAACCGTTATGAGGAAAGCTATTTCAGCTGAAGAACGATTGATTGTTACACTGAGGTATTTGGCAACTGGGCGGAGTTTGAAGATTTAAAGTTTTCTGCCGTTATTTCTCCTCAGGCCCTAGGAAAATAATACCAGAAACTTGCAAATACATTTATAAGGCATTAAAAAACGAATACTTAAAAGTAATTAGAAATTTTTATATAAACGCAATGACAATATTTAGGTTTTAATTATTATATAAAAGTGATATGTCAGTTAATGATTGAAGTTTATTCGGTGTTATCCTGCCTGTTTGAGTTTTCAGTCCTAGGTATCACACCGTGGAAGAATAACCTAGTGACGAAACAAAACTATTGTTACAATATCTCGGTGATGTATATTGGCTCAAACCTGCATTGACGTATTTGCTACATTAGGTGGTGGGACATAGCTTCTTTTAATGAAATGTCAGTGCTTTCATTTAACATGTTCCTTAGTCTAAAAACCACATTATTTATTAAATGTTCGGCATACTCTCTTTGATGTACGTCCATTCGACGTAATTTATGAGCAACATTGTTCCAACACATCGAATTCATCCTCATCAGCCGACTGTAAAGTTTTGCAAACCTTTTCAATCAAGGTGTCTCTTGATTTTGTTTTCTGTTGCTTGCTACTCCTCGAGGAACATCTACTGGGAGTGGGTGTTGGGGGTGCTTCACTAGTTATTGCTTGAGAACTTGTAGATATCGGAGAATGGAGTAAAATATCGTCATCTGTATCCCGATTTGCAGCACTGTTTTTTCTTCGTCATTATCGAGCTGGAACAGTAATAAAAGTTCATGTACACGTTCTTTTTTAAGTTGGGGTATCATTCTTGTTTTGTTTTAGTTTCCCGATGGACCAATACAATGGCAAAAATTGCAAAGATTATGAAGCTAGATGGAATTTCCCGAACTGTGGGGGTGCGATTGATGGAAAGCATATAAGAATAATGAAGCCTGCTAATAGTGGATCGTACTACTTTAATTACAAGGAATATTTTAGTATAGTTCTAATGGCAATGGTAGATGCAAATTATGAATTTGTGTGGGTGGATGTTGGTTGCAATGGAAGAATTTCAGACGGAGGTGTAATCGAAAATACGAAGTTCTATGACAATCTACTTGAAAACAAACTTGTCTTACCTACAAAGAGATACAGTTAAAAACATGAATTTTATTTTGTAGCGGATGATGCTTTTCCTTTGCAAAAAACATGTTGAAGCCATTTCCAGAAAAATTTAAACAAAGAACAACGAATATTTAATTATCGTTAGTAGATCGCGGACTGTCGAAAATGCATTTGGTGTTTTGGCTAACCGATTTAGAGTGTTTCATACAGTCATTAACATGAATCCAGAAAAAGTCGACCAAATTGTATTAGCATCCGTTGTTTTACATAACTTTTGAAAGGAATACCAACAATTTGTACATCTGCAGAAACTTGCTTGATAATGAAATTCTAGACACTGGTGACATCGTGAATGGTGATTGGAGAAATGGAATTCAACTGGACGTTTGCAAAAAATAATAATTGTAATTCATCTAACGAAGCTAAATTAATCCGAGATATGTATATGAATTATTTTCTTCTGACGGAAAAGTTCCCTGGCAAGAAAAATTTGTATAATAAAATTGTAGTCAATTCCAACTAACTCCATAGCTTCACTTTTTCTTTAATTTGTTTATTATTGGGAACATTAACAAAATGTATGATACAAAATTCTTTTATTTATCCGTAATATACGACATTACCTACCTCACTGCAAACTTCTTCTCGTTTTTTTTAGTATATGAGAAATTTTTTTGGTTTTTTTTGTTTTTTTGAAATAAAGTAAATTGAATACCATAACTTTTCATACCTGCCTTCCCAGATTTTTTTTTTTTTTTTTTTTACTCCTTTCAAAAATTTTTTTTTTTTTTTTTTTTTTTTTTTTTTTTTTTAACACAGTATTTTTTTTTTCTTTTTTTTTTTAAAAAACAAAAATTTTTTTTTCTTTTTTTTTTTCTTTTTTTTTTTAATAAAATTTTCCTTTTTTTTTCCCTTAACACTTCAAACTTTTTTTTTTTTTTTATTTTTTTTTTTTATATTTTTTTTTATTAAGGAAAATACCAATAAAAAAAAAAAAAAATAAAACAAAATTTAAAATTAATAATAAGAAAAAAGAAGAAGTCCTTCATTCAAGATTTTATATATTCCCTCCCCTTTTACAATATACAAATTACTACAAATATTTTATGCTATTAGACCGGCCGAAAGCTATTTGAAATTTAAATAATAAAATTAGAATAAATATATTCCCAACACCCCACCCCCCAGGACATTTTTCCCAAATACCTTTCCCCTCCCTACTAATTTATTTTTTTTTTTTTTTTTTATTTTATTCTAAATTAAGAAGATTTTATTTTTATTTTTTTTTTTTATTTTTTTTTTAAAAAAAATTTAAATAATATAAAATAAAAAATTTTTTTTTTTTTATTAGTAGCAGCGGTACACGACATAAAATATCAAAATACTGCACTTTGTCATAAGAAGGTGCCACTTGGCACAGTTGTTCCTTAGGTCTAAACAATTGATTTGACCCGAGGAAACAGCTGATTGGTCCATGCGGGACCAAGTTATGACGTCATTAATATGGCGTCACTATAGCACTCTTTAAAGCGGCGTATTATCGAAACTATAGCACCTAGAGACTTGAGTGACGGCTCAAATTAAAGCAAAAAGCATAAACTAACTTTTTATAGAAACAAATATTTCGATAATTTCAACAGTGTTTGAAGGAGCAGCAATTTAATTCAAAAATTCCTGTGACGTCAGTACTTTATTGCATATAACTATGTAAGAACTCAATGTTTGAGAAAATTATACTCAACATTTTTTGTAGACAATTACTTTCTCTTTTAAATGAGTACAAGCACGATTATATATCTTAAATATTAACTGAAATAATCCATTTTAGCAAAATGTCAACACAAAACATCAGCATTAAAATGTATTTATGTTTATTCTAATCTATTTCGTCATAATTTTACTTTTCGCACTTTAATTGCTTTAATAATGGGATTCCTTGTAAAAATAATAATATAAGAGTAATGGTTGCAGTACATTATCGATAGAAGTTGGAAAACAGAGGGCTGAGTGTGCTGAGAATGTCGTTTTGTATAAACTAATAAACGTAAACAATATTTGCAATTGAATTCTCACGTGGACTTAACAATGATTCTGATTTTATATGGATGCAGTAAGATGACATCATTACTGCTTGCTAAAGCCGTCACACTTTATGTTTTGAAAACAGATTATTACCTACTATTTTTGGAGCACAAACTAGTTTCTTAGAACTATTGAAATTGAGAGCGACACGTGCATTATTTATGATATTTGGGTAATATTAATTTATGAGAAAATGGTGATTTCATAACTAGCGTATACAATAAGTTGCATCAATTGTTCAGGCCAGTTTCATATAGCTGACATGTCATAACACGTCTGTCCATGCGTAATCAAATTCTTTGGATGTGTTTACTATACATTATAATATTGTTGAAAGAAGTGGAGTTATTAATTGATCAGAGTAAGTAGAAAATATCATAAGTTTATAGTTTAACCCTTAAAATGGACCCTTATGCCTAGTTGGATTAGTTTTATATAGGTTGGGGCAAATTATTATTACAATGCTTAAATAGCGCGCCAAAATTATCTACGTAATGTTTTATGGCATCTAGCCTGCTTAGATATCGTATAGCACATAAGATTACCGAAAATTACTAGATTTTATCACTTACAAATTGCCCCACCCTGTATAAACATTGGTTTTATCATGAATGCACGTTTTCTCTGTATGTACCGGTAACTTACTGCTCATGTACGAGTATACTCTTATTACGAGTATATTAATATGGGCATATTGACTGATTTTAAGTGTGTATTTACGGTTTATGAGAATTATAAGAATTATAAAATTTTATAAGTTTAGCTTACAAATATATTATTAACTTAAAGTATGGGTCCTAAAGAAGCGCGTCGTCCTGGCCGACACATGTAATGACCTACATAAGATTGACTGGACAAAATGCTGCTTGTGCCAATCAGCAGATCTATCTCTAGTATGTCCTGCCGACAACCCTATTGCAGCTTCACGCAATACTGGCTATGCAACTTTAGAAAACAATTTACTACAATTTAAAGCTATTGGAACGCTTCCGCCAGAGATTGATCTCAGTTTGTTTGATGATGGTAGTGGCATTCAAAATACATTGTTAACAAACAAAGCAAAGTGGCATAAAACATGTTACGTAAGGTTTGGTTCTACGATGCTAAAACGAGTTGCTAAATCTACGCCAAAAGTTCAAACCGAAACGCCATGTACTTCATCCTTAGAAGAAACTCACCGATCTTCTAGAAAATCGGCAAAATCTGTAGATCTAAAAGCCAATATCTGCTTTCTGTGTGACCAAAAAGATACAAGGAGATACAAACTTTTTAATGTTACTACTTTGGAACTGAACGAAAAAGTAAGAAAATGCGCAGAAAACCTTTGCGATACAAAGCTACTTGGTGTGTTGGCAGCTGGAGATTTGATTGCCCAAGAAGGCAAATATCATGCAAAGTGTTTAACCCAATTGTACAACAGATACCATACTAAAATGCGAAGAGAAAATAGAGAGGATAGTGATGAAAGGGTAACTGAAGAACTATCTGACGCAATGGCATTTGAGCATGTTGCATCGTTTATAAGAAATAAATTAGCTAATGTCGATGTTGAGTACGTTTTTAAACTATCCACTTTGACAAATATGTACAATACAAGAAAGTGTTTGCTACTTGGAGAAAATGCAGCGAAGGTTCATACAACTAGACTCAGAGAGAGATTATTATGTCATTTTCCAAACATCCGCGCAGAGTTGTCTGGAAAGGAGTACGTTTTAGTTAGTAATACAACGAACATACTTCAAGAATTTACTAGTGACTGTGATGAAGATGCAGTAGGTTTTCGCAGATTTGTTAATAAAATTAGAAAAGAAATATCTACGACAACTGCTCAGTTCATTGGTAGCTTATTTAAAGACGATCAAAAATTTTTCATTCCGCCGTCATTACTTGCTGCTGTTAACTTGCTTCTCTATGGATCTTGGGTTTATAGTGATATCGCTTCTACGCAGCCAGCACTAACAATTTCTCAAATAATTCTTTTTAACTATCACGAACGCCAACCTACAGGCAAAATTGTTCGCAATAAGAAAAATTTTGAGCCCCTTTGCCAATTTACTTAGCACTGTCAACTTATGGTCACTCAAGAAACAAATCAGTAATTGATGACATGCATAGTTTGGGTCTTTCTGTTTCTTCTAATCGAGTTTCGAAATTACGGGTTCTTTAAGTCGTATGGTCGTTCAACGCTGCAACGACGAAGGTGTTTTGTGTCCTGGGAACCTACAGAAAGGTTTGTTTACAGTGGGAGCATATGATAATATAGATTATAACCCGAGCAGTGTAACGTCTGAGATGTCATTTCATGGTACTAGCATCTCACTCTTTCAGCTACGTACAGACGAAGACAGAGGTCAGAATAGGCCATGCACGATAAATTTTCAAGATATAGATAAATTACGTTGTCGAGCGGTACCTGAACTCCCAGACAGTTTCGGAAACGTGAATTATGTTTCATTAATAGAAAAGCAGCCTCTCTATATACCAAAGTGCACTCTACAAACTTCAAAACAAATGGTTTCCTCTGTAGTACAGGATGGGTGGAAAAAAGAATATGAATGGTTGACACACGTCCAGAAAACTTGCACCACAGATCAGCAGTCCCGGGACACTGACCTAGACATATCCTGGGCAGGTTTTCACGCAAGCAAAGCTTCCTTAAATGAAAATGTAACTTCTTTAAACGCTCTTCTTCCCCTTTTTTATGAAGATTCAACGTCTGTTTCAATGGTTCGGCATGGTCTTGATCTAATAAGAAATATAACGCAATTTCTAAATAAAGATCAAATACCTGTTATGACAGCAGACCAACCTCTATTTGCCTTGTCTAAACTTATTCAATGGAACTGGCCTGATCTCTATGGTGAAAAGACGTTCGTCATTATGTTTGCACCCTTCCATATTGAGCAGAGTTTCTTAAATGTGCTTGGAATAATGCTTGCTGGTTCTGGATGGATAGGTGCCATTTGTCACTCTGGCGTAGCTTCGCAGGGTACGGCAGAATCGTATCTAAAGGTAACACATGTTACAAAGGCTCGGTCTATTCATCAAGTCACAGCCGCATCTTTATACTGTCTTCTTCACGAAGCTTATTCTAAAAATTCTTCAAGCTCGGATATCGCTGATTGGATTAAAGAACAAACTGCTCAGTCGCCTACATTCCAGTTTTGGTTAACATATCTTAACCAGGTGATTCTGCTACTTTGCTTCGTTAGGAGTATCAGAGAAGGTTCTTATGAATCTTTCAAATGCTGTTTAAGGCTTATGCTTCCATGGTTTTTTATATTCGACAGACACAATTATGCGCGCTGGTTGACTGTACATGTGAAAGACTTGGAAGAATTACCATCAATTGCACCTGCAATCCACGAAGAATTTTTGAAAGGGAACTTCGTGGTGCGAAAAACAAAGCGATCGTTTTCAGCAATTGCTATTGACCAGGCCCACGAACAGCACAATGCTATTGTTAAAGGAGATGGAGGAGCAATTGGGCTGTTTCAATTAGATCGAGCTGCACTTAGACGATGGATGATAGCTGGACCTGAAGTTAGTAGACTTATACATGAATTTCATGGTGATACTGATGACCCAGAAATTCATCACGAACAGTATCCAGCTTACCAAAAGAAATTCTTGGAAAAGGTAAAATTACTAACTGAGAGCTTTCGTGAGATGGGCAATCCTTTCGAAGAGACTTCTGAGGATCTGATAGTTCTCGATTCAAGAATTTCAATATCCAGAGACTCGGCAAAGTTGTATATTCCTTGGAAGAAGAAGGATTTCAACTATATAAAACATTTATTGAAGATCGCCTTCTTGAGGGTTCGTCGGTTTCTTTATTCGCACCAATAAAGAAACTCAACAAGAAAATATTTTGGTACCCAAGAAGGTTATAACAAACAAACCACAACGATAAAAGCTTTAAAGAATGATGTACATCTTTTCTCGAGGTTATTCATTGTTAGTCGGAATCGAAATCTGAATCTCGATAACTTCTTTTCGCACGAAAACCACGCTTTCCCCTTGTCTGTCTGTAAATGGAGAGCTAAGAACAATACAAAAGTCTGAGTTAGTTGAACTTCTAATAGGTACCGGTCAGGATCACAGGTTTCCCGATGAAGCAGATGCAATAATCTATGATGGTGCTGCTATAGTACACATGGCGTTTCCTCGTTCATCAAAAACCTTCTCAGAATACTGCGAAACTGAGTTCAGGAAGCCTATTCGAAATGAGTCTGTCGGGTTTAAATCTAAGAGAATTGACCTGGTATGGGATATGTACCACCGACATAGTCTTAAGCAATCTATGCGAGATAGTAGGGGTTCAGGAATTAGAAGACAGGTAGTAGCAAGTGCACCTTTACCCACCAATTGGAATGACTTCTTGAGAAACTCGTCTAACAAACAGGATTTGTTTTGTATGCTTGCAAATTACGCTGTTCAGAACTTCGAATTTGTAGAAGTGGTTACAAATATTGACGACTACATTACTTGTTCAACTTCTTCTTCGTCTTCCATATCTGGAAAATCTGTTTCTATGGAGGAAGCAGACGGCCGCATAATTCTTCATGCAAAAGATGCTGTTGAACATGGATGCTCTTCTATCTTAATACGGACAGCAGATACAGATGTCCTTGTCCTTGCCATTTCTTACTATTTTTACTTACAGCATTTTGGGTTGCAAGAACTCTGGATTTCATTTGGTAGTGGTAAACATCACAAATATATCTCCGGTCACGAAATTGCGAAAAAATTAGGCGTTGAAAAGGCTTCTGCACTTAGAGGCTTTCATGCATTCACCGGATGTGACACCACATCATCGTTCTCGATGAAAGGTAAAAAGTCTGCATGGCGTGCTTGGAAGGCTTTTGAAACTACGACAGAAGCATTTTTTGAAATTTCTCATCCAACAGAAAGAGTCACAAATGACACAATTCATAAGTTAGAGAAATTTGTAATTTATCTGTACGATTCTAAAAGTGACCCTGATATCACACTAAACGAAAGTCGGAAAATTCTGTTCACCACTAAGGGCAAAGTTCCCGATAATTTGCCACCGACGGAAGCAGCACTGATCCAGCATATTTATCGTGCCACTTACCAAAGCGGACATATCTGGGGTCAATCTCATTATATTAATCCGACTTTTCCTTCACCTGAAGAATGGGGTTGGCATCTTGAAGAAAATAAATGGGTTCCAAGATGGTCCACATTGCCAGAGATTTGGGAGGCTTGCAGGGACTTAGTGAAGTGCTCTTGCAAAAACGAATGCAAGTCCACTCGTTGCACCTGTATGTCTTCACGAGTACCTTGCACCTTACTGTGTTCGGATGTCAAAGCAACTGCTCTAACGGGTAAGCAACAAATAAAGAAATTATATCTACTGTTTTATTAAAATTAAAACGTATCTTTTTCAGCGTTGAATAAGCATCAGTTATGAAAAGAAGCGAACATAATTATGTAATACCGGGGTATAATAAATGTACCCTTATTGTAATAAGTAGTTCTGTCTATTGATTATTTGCTAAAAATGGGTTATTTCAGTTAATATTTAAGATATATAGTCGTTCTTGTACTCATTTAAAAGAGAAAGTAATTGTCTACAAAAAATGTTGAGTATAATTTTCTCAAACATTGAGTTCTTACATAGTTATATGCAAATAAAGTACTGACGTCACAGGAATTTTTGAATTAAATTGCTGCTCCTTCAAACACTGTTGAAATTATCGAAATATTTGTTTCTATAAAAAAAGTTAGTTTATGCTTTTTGCTTTAATTTGAGCCGTCACTCAAGTCTCTAGGTGCTATAGTTTCGATAATACGCCGCTTTAAAGAGTGCTATAGTGACGCCATATTAATGACGTCATAACTTGGTCCCGCATGGACCAATCAGCTGTTTCCTCGGGTCAAATCAATTGTTTAGACCTAAGGAACAACTGTGCCTAGTGGCACCTTCTTATGACAAAGTGCAGTATAATTTTGTGTACCGCTACTACTAAAATATAAAAAAAAAAATTATAAAAAAATAATAAAATATTATAAAAAAAAAATAATTAAAAAAAATAAAAATAAAAAAAAAAAAAATATTTATTTAATAAAAAAAAAAATTATATAAAAATAAAAATAAAAATTTTTTAATTAAAATTTAAAAAAATTTAAAAAAAAAAAAAAAAAAAAAAAAAAAAAATAAAATTAATTTTTTTTTTAAAAAATTAAAAAAAAAAAAAAAAAAAAAAAAAAAAATAAAAAAAAAAAGAAAATTTTTTTTTAAAAAAAAAAAAAAAAAAAAAATATAAAATAAATAAAAAAAAAAAAAAAAATAAAAAATTTTATTAAAATTTAAAAAATAAAAAAAAAAATAAAAAAATTTAATAATTTTTTTAAAAAAAAAAATTTGTTTAAAAAAAAAAAAAAAAAAAAATAAAAAAAAATATTAAAAAAAAAAAAAAAATAAATAAATTTAAAATTTTTTAATAAATAAAAAAAAAAAAAAAAAAAATAAAATTTTTTAAAAAAAAAAAAAAAAAATATTAATAAAATTTTTAAAAAAAAAAAAAAAATTTTTTTAAAAAATTTTAAAAATAAAAATTTTTTAAAATTTTTTTAAAAAATTTTTTTTTTTTTTTAAAAAAAAATTATTTTATTTTTTTTTTTTTTTTTTTTTTTTTTTATAATTTTTTTTTTTTTTTATTCTATGAAGACGACAAAATACATTTTCTAGGGATGTAGGATAAAAACATTTTTATACTGAACACGAAAAACAAAACTATGAATATGAAAATGAAAGAATAAATATCAATGATGATAATTTATTATGAACAAAGTTATTGAATGGCCAACAAATTTCCACATTGTTGTTTGATAGTCAATTAGTAGGTACATAGTAACTAACTAGTTTTTATGAAATTTTTTCTTGCTCATTTCATAGTGACCATTGACAAAGTGAAAGGTTCCGTACTAAAACTACATATTTTTTTGTCTATTACATAACGCTTTCTTGCAACTGTGTCTTTGACCAATTTTGGAATCCAATCCATCAATTACGGCAATTGTCAGAATTAGTTTTCGTTGCTTTGTCTGTGTAGGTACATTTTAAATAAGTTTCAATTGAATAACAGGTACTATTTGTACTTTCTTCAAATCATAGGTTTGCCACAATTATTATTTGTTTATCAATATTAAAAGTTAGTTACATCCGCCTACATCCAACATTGCCTAATAAGGATCTCTCAAAAAGAAGAAAATGTGCTCCCTAGCAAATGAGGCAGTTTGACAAGTTTTTTGATCAATTTGATAGATACATACACAAAACTGCACAAACAGCGTCCTTAATTGAGATTCTACTTCGCGTTCGCTATATGCATTGCCGATAACGATTTTACGAAATTTCCAGTTTTTCTCTAAACTTATCAACAACAATTATTACGCAGGACAAATTTCTAAAGCTACTCCTTTTTTATGCTCTATGTAGTGCAAAATTAACTAAATATTATGTCATAAAACCTAACTAAAATCGTTTATATTGTTTAATAGTGATTGTAAACTGCAATATACTATATTTGTTACCGTAAGTTTTATTATGTAAATGTTTGTGTACTTGTTTGTATTCAGTGCTAAGACCGAATGAAACAATTTGGTTTGTAGAATAAATACATGCGTATTTTTTTGTTGACTATTTACAAATATGTAAGAATTCTTACCAATAATTGTTTAAAATGTTAAAATTGTTTTAGTACAGAACTGATTCGCATATATTATTTACATTCCTATATGTAGTTAACAATTAAGTCAATAAATCTGTATGATTATTATTATTATTATTATTATTGTCATTACTAGTATTTTCTTACAATTTATTCAGTAATTTTAGACGTAGAGAATAATTATTTAAATCGGAACTAGCTTCATTCATTTATTTATAAATAAATATTAGTAAATAACGAAAACTTTTATTTCTTTATCACATATCAATACATCATTACTATGGATCCATTCGTCAACAAAGTTATTGAAAAATAAATTAATGACGACTTTCTACAATAAACACATTAGACTTTTACGAAAGTGTATTTTTATCTTTTGTCTATGTCTATGTTTTGCGCCCTAAATGTACTACAATACTAATTATGGAACATTTCACTTTATGCAACATCTGGTTTTAATGGAAGAGAGGTGGTTAAAGTGTTATTTAACTATTAAACAATTCTGGTAAAAAATGCAATAAATCAGTTGCAATTTACTTTGTGTAAATTTCGTACAACAGGAACGTATTCAGTTTCACTTAAACATTTATTACTGCAGAGTTTTTTGTAAAACCGCGAGACTGATTACTTATTAGTTTTGCATATTTTCTTGATACAATAGTATTCGAAGTTGTGTAGTAGCGAGACTTTCAAAAGATAAACTTTGTGATATTTCGATGTTAGAAATTGAAAGCACTATATAAACTTTGCAAAGTTCTGAAACTGAACTCTTGACTTCCCTTGCCTAGCTGAAACATCACACTCCGTATTGATCCTCAACAAGGTTACGTGTATTTGGCAGTACCCAACATAACATCCTCCTTTTCTACCAGCACTATCACAACTATACCCTAAATTTACCAAATTGAGACGCATCTACAACAGCAGTAGAGACATTTTGTTGTTATAATAGAATTTGTGTGAACTGATACGGATTTAAAGGAAGTTTCCCCCTGAATACTGAAATTTCCACATGATAGTATTTTGTGATTAATTAACGTTCGGCATTTTTTTGCTGATAGATAATACTTCGAGGATCTTAATTTTTCCAGTATGTACATATTATTTGCGAATGTATTAAAAATAGTTTATTTGCTTATAAAAACAAGTAATTTATTTGTTATTGATAGTTATAAACTATATGATACACTTTCTTACAATAAGTTGTTATTTAAGTATTTACTATAATAATGCACCTAATCTTCGCATTATTATTTTCAAATTGTTTTAATGTAATTCATAATTTAATATATTTGTATAACACAGATAACTAATCAAATCATAATAATTTATTAAATTATCTTTACATTACATTGTTGTTTATTATTGTTTAAAACATTTAGTTGTAATAGCATAAATGCATTTTTTGTTTTACATTACCTTTAATTGAATAATCCGGCTGATTATTATATACAGGGTGTTCTCTAATTGATTGTCAATATTTAAGGGAGCGATTTTTGGGTTCATTTTAAGAAGAAAACTTCATATGAACTAAACGTCTGAACTTTTGAGGTACAGGGTGGTAAATCATTTATTATTAATATCTGTAATCCCATTCTAGATATTTTAATGAAATTTGAGATACATGCACTATACATCAAGAGGCACTTTTTAATGTACAACAATTTTTTTGTTTCCACCAGTGACGTTTGTACAGAATTTGACTTGCCTATTTTGACAGATATTGATGGTACACAACTGATTTCTCTTAACATAAAAATTATTGTTGAAAACCCGAATCGTTTCTAAGCAAATTTGGTCCCTTGATTTTTTCAATCGAGTGCACGCTTTTCACCTAAGAAAATAAAATCTGTTTCTGTGCATGGTGATATTATCATATTAACGATATTGTTATAATCATACAGAGAAACGGTTTATATTTTTTTAAGCGAAAACCGTGCATTGAATAAAAATCAAGAAATAAAAATTGCTTAGAAATAATTGGGGATTTCTAAAATAATTTTTATTTAAAGATAAATCAGTGGCGTACCATCAATGTCTGCCAAATTAACCAAGTCAAAAACGCCAGAGGTGGAAATACAAAAAAAAATGTCTCTGATACATAGTACATGGATTATACCAAATTTCATTAATATATCTAAACGTAACCATTTCACCTGCCAATTTTGGTAAACATTGATGGTACGCCACTGATTTATTTTAAAATAAAAATTATTTTTGAAATCCCCAATCATTTCTAAGTTTGATCCATTGATTTTTTTCAATTCGATGCACGGTTTTCACCTAAAAAAATAAAATATATTTTTTGGCACGGTTGTCATATTAACGATATTGTCATGACCATGCAGAGAAATGTGTTTTTAAGCGGTAACCGAGCTTCGGTTTGAAAAAATTTAAAGTATCGAATTTGTTTAGAAATGTTTGGGGATTTCAAAAATATTTTAATTTTAAAAGAAATCAGTAGTACCATCAATGTCTGCCAAAGCAAGCAGGCCAAAATTCTTAAGAACGTCACGTTTCTTGCATTGCAATATATTTGGCTATCTTATTAACAAATTATAAGCTTATTATATCGCTTCTGTATACTCCTCTGTACTCTTATGTTAACCCATCCATGACCAGTCTTGTGCGGTTTTATAAGTCATCTTCGACAGGTCTCGTAGATGCGAAGAGTAACTCTAGTGTTCGTCCCTCAAATCCTGTAATTTTAATCCATTGTATTTAGTGCTATAAACAAACTTAGCGATGTCAATCAATGCGCCCATGTATAACTAACTTTCTACACATTATCTGTGCGTTGTAATATTTGCAAAGAATGCATTGTAAAGTTGTGCGGGTTGAAGAAGGAAGATTTTAAATTATCATTGAAAATAAAAAAACTTGGAATAGCAACAACTGCCGTTCTGCTCGATCTTTACGTAGTAGCTCTACGCAAGAAGATAAACCTTCTGACGTTTTAAATATTAGTCTCTAAATGAAATTAAACTTCTAAGCGACATCAAACTAATAGTTGCCTCCCAACAAAAATAGCTGATGATATTTCCGAGTTCGCGAGACTCAAGACACTCTAAAACATGATTTTATGTTACAAATCAACAGCATTAAAGCAGATGTTTTGGCTTGTAACGAACTTATTACGTCTCAAGAATCAAACTCCGTCAGCATGGAAGGCACAGGCAAGGTAACATCAGAATTAGATGAGAAAATACAAAAATTGCAATATGACTTTGATCAACATGCAAACCATCTAGCCCTCAATTTTGAAAATGTGGTTAAGAAGGTCAGTGATCGTCAAATAAGAAGTAAAAATGTTATTCTTTCGGCTTAAATGCCTTAAATGAACAATGTATCACTGTTAATGCAAATGAACGTAAATCGAGTGATTGCGCTATCGTCAATGAAGTACTGCGCGTTACTAACCATTCTAAGAAAGTAGACGAGGTGCAAATCTTTAGACTAGGTCGTTTCATTAAGGATGCACCCGTCCCCGTCCTAATAAGGTCTTTTGGAAAATAAGGAAGAAGCAATTAATATAATCAAACTAAAGGCTTCAGAATCACGAAGTGACAAAAATGTTAGCTAGCTTTTGATAGGACAATAAAGCAAATGGAAACATATAAAAACCTGAAAATCGTCATGAATGAAAGAATTCCATGTGAAAAAAACTTAAAAATTCGTTATTTTGATGGAATTCCAAAATCATTAATGCAAAAAACTAATCACTGACCCATTTATAAAATCTTTTCCTTTAATATTTTACCAAAATGTTCGTGGACTTTGTTCAAAATTGAGCGAGTTTTACATCAATGCTTTAGAATCGAACTATGATATCATGCTGTTACAGAATCTTGGTTTTGTGATTCAATAAATGATAACGAAATATTTTCTTCTAATTACCAAGTTTGCGACATTCATTATGATAGTTTTAAATTCATTAAAAAAGTGGTTTTAAATTCTTTTAATAATATATAGTACTTTAAAACTTTTTATTTTATTTTTTTAGTCAGTTTATAATTACTTCGATTAGTTTATAGTTTATAAATAAGCAGCAATGTACGTTCAATCTTTTATGTTTTTTGTTATTTTTTATTTGTTGAAATAATTTTCTTTATTTAATTTTGTAATTTGAATATTTTAATTTTATTTAAATTTATGTATTCGTATTTTTATTTTAATCATTTTTTCTGTAATTGGGTGTATAACTGTTAAAAATATACTATTATTATTATATTATTATTATTAAAAAAAAAACGAAAACAAATATTTTAAGAGGTGATAAAACAATAACAATTAAGGTAAGTTTGCTATATAAACTAATGTAGAAACTTTGAAAGAAAAACTTTTAATATTATTAAATACAGGGTTCACCCTCGGTTTCTAGTGCCTTTGTATACATTTCACCATACAATGTTTAGTACTGTACTCATTTCCATTCAAAAGTTGCATATTTTAAAAAAGTGTTTTGTTTATACGGAGTGTTTAGTTTTCACTAGCCAGCATAAAGTTACACTTGCTTAAATGGCAACGCATGTTTTTTATTCTGTTTGATGGAGGCTTAATTTAGGAAAATAATTTTTAAATTTCTTAAATTGATTTCGGCGTTGCCATTTTAGAACAATTTCTTTAAGAATCCAGCATCAGAAGGAAATGGTCACAAAACTAGTGTTTTAGAAATTTTTAAATTTGTTTTTGTAAATTTGTAGTTGTAAGTCAAACGTGTTTAAATAGATAATTTTCAAATTGCTAGAACTCGTTTTTTTTTAAATTGCACCCTTGACTTCTATCAACTGTTTCTAATGAAGTTTTTAATTTTTACTTGTACATTTTTCTCCTAACATCTACTGTTATAGAGAAACTTACAAGTTTTCAATTAAATAACAAAATTATTACATTCGAGGAGGTATAATCTAGTAGGCTATTCCATTGGCATCCCATAATGTGTTGTGACAATTAAAGTCACCAATATACAAGGTGTTTCATTGAGGATGTGTTTTTGGAGTTTGGCCAGAATAGTTCAGTACTTCTTTTTAATATTGTAATTGTTTGTTTTTTAAATTTTCGGAGGTCAAAATGAAATTCATGGGATTATTTAAATTTTAGTTTATTTTAATGACAATTATCTTATCATAAACATTAAACGTTGTGAGAGTAACGTTAATTAATGTATTTTAGCTTACTACGAATGACATTATTGGAGGGCCGTATTAGGCATTAAACGTAAAATACATGTAAAGAAAACGTGAAAACGTTTAGTTTCTTCTTAGTTTCTGTTTTTTTATAGGTAGGTTAAATGTTAAATTTTATTTTATCGTTATGTTAATGGGTTACGTCATTTTTTATACAGGGTGTTTCACGTTTTCTTACATGTTTGTTACGTTTAATCCCTATAATTCGGCGCTGCTATAATGTCATTCGTAGTAAGCTAAAATACATTAATTAACGTTTATCACACTGTATTTAGTGTTAAGGATCAGATTGTCATTAAAATGAAATAAAATGTAAATAACCCCGTGAATTTCATTTTGACTTCGAAAATTTTAATAAATAAATAATTTCAATATTAAATAGAAGTAGTGAACTATTCTAGACAAACTCTGAAAGCACATCCTTAGATTCAGTTTTTTGCGCTCTATTCCAATATGAAAACAAAAATTTTAAATTCGATAATAAATAAATAGTAAATGCTTTGGTGGGTAACAAATTTGCAAATATTTTATGAAGCCGGACCTGAATTTTGTTTTTCATAAATATTTTTATGGATTGGGCATATTATGAAAAATATCTAACCTAAATATTTAAAAAAATATACAGGGCGGATCATAAGTTATAAGCCATTAAAGAAATGAACCAAATACATAAAACACCCTGTATTTCGGTTATAAAGAGCGCTACATTAATCATATGGGGGTATTTTGGAATCACCTTCATGCCCTCTACCTGCAGTTAACGTATGCCCGTTTCCCAATGAAACACCCTGTATACACATGGATGAGGAAAGGAGACATTAAAACCTTCTGGCTAAGCTTATTGGAAGAGGTTTGTAAATATTTACTATGTGTAGATCTCCTATTTTAAGTAGCTATAAATGGGAAACTCTAGAAACTATACTTTTTGTTTTTTTTTCTTTGAATATGTAGTATTTCATTGAATATTTTTTTTATATAATGTAGATATTTTTAGAGGGCTCTCAAAAGTCTACTAATTGAAAACCTTTTTCTTTGACTTATATGTAGTTTTCTATTTCCACAGTGTGTTTCCTGTAAAAATAAAATATTGACCCTATTCCTGAAACAAAAGATTAGACAAGAAATCTGATTTGTCTTTACTCAATACCTCAACATTCATTTATAGACTATTTGTTGTGTGACCTATATTAGTGTGTAATGTGTTTTGTGAAATTGTATTCTACAATTTTCTTAATTTTGGAGGGTCTTGATGATCGGGTCCGGAAACCAAAGTGATGATTCCCGGAAATAACATTTGCTTGTTGACCAAGGAGTACTGTAAATTACTGATCACCTTCTATATTTTATATATGTATAAAAAAAGCTTAAAAAACTCACACGTAAAAACTTTAACGAATATTGATGCACATGACTTTTTTAATGTTGAACACTAGAATACCTTAAACTATACAGTGTTGTTCTAGCATAAATACCATTTCATCTTACAACATTAAAATTTAGTTCATAAAACTTCGGAAATCGAATTTAGCTAAGCTACATCTCAAAGTATCAAACAATGAGCTATGAGAATAACTACTTTAATAAATACAAAGTAAGTACAAAAAATTCAAAAATATGAATTAAGATTTTGAAGTGTAATAAACGGACGTCTTTGGCATCACCTGATATCGTTTTGAAGTCATCAATCCTCTGTATACGCAAATATCTTATGAAATAAGATGGGGAGTTATGCGACGGTTTCCAAACCGAAAATTTTAACACCCACGAATTAGAGTTAGTACGTTATAATGAAGTAAAAAAAACCTTATGTCCGATGACGGACCGGCTGGCCGGCCGTCTGTCCGTTTGTAAATAAGATATCAAGAAAGATTTTTTCGAAACGTTGTACATAAACGTTATTTATAATTTTGCAAATCTGACTGATTCGATTTTGGGCATATTCTATATAACCAAAGGGCATGTTAACCTACACATTTTCAAATTTTAAAATATTTACTAAATATTTACTTTACACATTTTGTTTCAAATAAAAGTTGTTTATAATTTAATTATACACAACGTTTGTTTAAACCATTTTTCATACAAGTAATTACTGAGATATAACAATCATGTGACAATAATTGTTGTAACAATATCTCCACCAATATCAATTTTACAAAATAAATTGAGGGAGAAAAGTTGTTGGAAATTCTATTGTCTATGGCTTTTCTTTGAACCATTTTGTTTCTAAAACGGAATTTTATTTTCACTTATCGGGGTGATGTGGAGTTCTGCGGTAAACGCTTGTTTTTGTTTCCTTATATTTATAAAAAAGTTTCTCCAAAATGGCAATATTGTTGTATTAGTTTATACTAGATTAAGTTAGTTAGCATTTTCATCTCGCGTGGGTGGCGACTCGTCAAAACAACCCTACATCCATTTTGAAATTAGGTCGCTTCTTTGGATATTACTGTAAACTTATTTTTATATATTGAAGTAGATAAGATAGTATAGACTGTATACACATCATCATGAACCAAACTAACTTAATTAATTATCGGAATTTTTCCGAGATTGAATGCTAATTTGACTGGGCTACAGTACTTTCTTCAGCTTTGAATTATCCAAGTTCTAACACTATGTATATGTTTTATTATACAAAACAAAGTAGGCAATGTGTCTAAGTTGGGCATTGTGTCCAAATAACAAAGTAAGAAATGTGTCCAAATTAGGCCTTGCGTCCCATTATCGAAGTGGCCGATATGTCCAAGTTGGGCGTTGTGTCCAAGTAACAAAGAGGGCGATATCTCCAAATTGGGCGTTGTGTCCAACAACTGCAATTTCGTATTATGATCAAGAAGGCGACCGCTACAGCAAAAATTTGGCATTATGTCCATTGGGCGTTGCGTGAAGTGGGCAAAGTGTCCAGCCCCATTTTTACTTATCAAAGTGTTTGAAATTACTAAACTAGGTTGACATACCAAAAGCTAGCTACCATCATCAGCCAGACACATCGGTTCATCCGCTACCCGATATCAGTTCGCTGAATGATATCATCTTTTAGGTATTGAACCGATATCAATTGTTGATGCGTATGATATTTTCTCGTTATTGAAAATGTCGAGTACATTGCAGTTTAAGTTCCACTGCTTTGATTCGAAATTAACGTTTTTAAAATAGCAACAACTAGTCGATTTGTAAACACCAACAACAAATGACGATGTAAACAAATTTGTAATGTTTTGTCACAGTTTTATTGACCGATTCTTAGGCTTGAGAATGACACTTGTGGTCAGACAGATTGCATGATATTTCACCAAGTGCTTTGATAAACTTGAAATTTGAGTTTTTCTTTAATAAAGAAGATTTTAGTGCTTTTTGAGCAGGCTTGCTCAAGCGGAAATTTGATTTGAGGGAAGATATTTTTAATTTTTCTAGAATACTTATAATAAATATATGGCTTGTATACAGTGTGGAACAGCTAAGTGGAATAAATTCAGTAGCTTCCATTATATTACATTTTTTTAGAAAATCCTGAGACAATTTTTAATTCTAAAATGACATCTTGCGACGTATAAATTTCATCGCTAAATGTAACCCCCTTAAGATGCCAACTGCAACCCTATATTTTCAAATTGGAAGTAGGGGCTTGTGAAAAATCTCTGTTCATTTTCCCTTCAAAGCTGCTCTGGTTTTAAATGCTATTGCAGAAATTAACAAGAAAAAACAAGACTTAAATAAAAATGTCTTCTACTTATATACAATTTTTTACTCGACAATCGAACGAAAAACCTTAAATTTGAGATCAAAGGAATGAAACTCTAAATTGCAGCGTCTACACCAAAAAACTAGTTTAGAGTTCCATTCCTTTGATCAAGATGGTTTCCAGGTCTACACTACGGAACAGGTTCTTCAAGATTAAAAGTAAGATTTCTTTTGTTAAATGTGACATAGAATTTTTAAATCTTGCCGCAAAGCAGGTATTTTTCCAAAATTTATGAAAGTTTATGTAAATTTTAATTCATACTCATGTAAAAAGGCTTGAATTAAATGTGATTATGGTAAAATAGGTAATTTAGAGTTAGAGGCATACGAGTATGTAGAGTGGATTAAGTTTTTGCACCATATTAATGAAATTATTCAACACACATTTTGGCAAAAAAAAGATGACCCAGAACAAAAAGTTTACAGAATTATCTAAAAAAGAAAAGAGGTGCACACTTGATCCCCAAAATCTAACATAGTGGTAAACAATTCCTCGGAGATTTTTAACAATGACAAATTAACTTTGTTGAATAAAGGCTTGAAATATAACCTCAAATTTAACAAAGCACCCATAGATCAGATTATTGTAGGAATTGAAAGTTCGATCAAACTTTTAGATGATAACTCTAAAAAATTCATAAGGAATGCCTGTAAAATTCAAATTTCAGATAATATTCAGCAGTTACCAAAAATTAAATTTAACGCGAGAGAAATAAACATTGTTAAAAATCTTAAAGAGAAAAATTGTTGTTATCTCAAAGCAGATAAAGGCAATAAAGTAGTTATTTTGGACAAAGAGGATTATTTTGAGTCAGTTCAGGTGATGCTTAATGAAGGCCCCTATTCATTAATATCTAAAAATCTTCTTCCCAAAATAATTGCTCAACCCTAGAGTCTTATTAGAATGTGAAAATATTATACCAAAACAACTTAGGTTTAGATTTAGACTAACGGTATCTAACCCGGTTCTTCCTAGAATGTATTGTTTACCTAAGATACATAAACCCGGAAAAGCAATGCGTCCCATTGTTTCAGGTATTAATGCTCCTACTTAACTGATATCTAAATGGTTGTCAAATAAGTTCAACAGTTTTGAATATCAACAATCAAATTTCAGTGTTCAAAATTCATACGATTTTATTGAAAAAATTAAAAACAGTGAGCTGACTGAGAACAATGTCTGTTCATTGTTTCCAAGCGTTCCGATAGATATCACTTTAGATTATTTTTGTTCCAACCTTTATTAAATTATTTTTTAAGTTAGCAAGATTATGTATGAGTCAAACCTACTTCCAAATTAACAATAATATTTATCAACAAAATCATAGTACAACAATGGGTAACAGCTTATCTCTGTTTATAGCTAACCTGTTCATGGGTAAATTTGAAACTGATTTAAAAAATAATTTAGATTATTTTCCTAGAATTTGGTTTAGATATGTAGATGATGTTTTTGCAGTCATCGACACTAAAGTATACAGCCCTTCTCAGCAATTTGTAGGAATTTTAAATTCAAAATTTGAGACGATCAAGTTTACGTATGAAACAGAAGCAAACCTTAAGTTACCTTTCTTAGGCACTTTAGTGACAAGAAATGGCAACAACCTAGATATAGATATTTATCGTAAAGACACTAACATATAAGGTTTATAACAAATGATTCCAACCATAGTATGCAACGTAAACTTGCACCTTTCAACTTTTTGATTCACAGATTATTACATTACAAAACTTTGATAAAGAACTGCAAAATACAGGGTGTAACAAAAGGTAGGTCATAAATTAAACCACATATTTTGGGGCTAAAAATAACTCGATTGAATCTAACTTATCTCAGTACAAATGTACATGCAAAAATGTTACAGAGTGTCAAAGTTATAATTTTTTTTGTAAATAAGTAAGATTAAATAAACGAACTTGATTCTTGTGAAAGATGTAACAGTAATTAATTAAGAGTTGTCAGTGTTAAATCTTTTGATTAATTTATTTTTTCTTGTTATTTTTTATAATAAAATTTAAAACCATTGCAGTTTTGAAAAGAGGATTAAGATACCTTCCAAATGAAGTATCACAAACCCCTATTTCCAATTTGGAAATTTAGGGCTTGCAGTTGTAATCTACAGTGTGTTGACAAAACCGTGACAATGGGAGATTTGCTCATTTTAGAAAAACATTGGGATCGATATTTAGAAAAACAACCTAAAACCTAAACATTCATACCATTTATTCCACTTTCGACATTAAGTGTAAATATATTTTACTGTAAGGATTAAAAAGGCGGTTAACAATATCTTCAATAATAAATATAACATCTGTTGTAAATTACATTAAAACAGCTTCTAATTGATTTTTTATGAAGCATAGTAGTATAAATCTAGTTTTTTTTCTTTTTTAGCATATGTTATGCACGATAATATAGCATGTTAAACATTGTAACTAAGCTATATTTTATAAATTAATAAATTACGTTAGTTAACGCCCAATTGTCTGTCATAATTATTAGCTCTGCACACCTTGATGGCGACAATTACTACTGCCATAGTTAACGTTTTAATTCATGAATTTCGCTTACTTAAATCTTAATCATATTATATATTTGTTACTTATTCAGATAAAACAGTGACAGTGTTTGAATGTCTTGTGGGTTATAACTTAATTAATTGTTTATTGTAAACCATATTTTCATTTTCCTAATCATTATATGTAGGTGTGTATTATTCTATTTTCTTCAGAATCTTCTATATCTTGTTACGCGTGCCAGTTCTGACATAAGGATTGTGGACAATTTTCCCTTAGAACTTAATGTTGCGTTCATGCGAATTATTTAAAAAACAACAAAGACATTCCTAAAATAGATTTCTATCTTTAAAGTAGAAGTATTTTTTCTTACTTGAAAATTTATAATATATCCGCAGGTTATAATTCTTTCTTCACTACACTACAGTGGGTGCGTTTGACAAATTGAGCTGTCTCAAATAATCAATGATCGCCATGTATAATGTTTATATTTGCTTTTAGTTTCTGAATCGCATTGTTTTCAATTTTGATTACCACTTTTCGAACGATATGTTTGTGCATTAATTATGAAATTTACTCGTACGTAATATATTATTATCATCTTGCAGGAGGAATCTATTACAATAAATATGCTGTTAATAACACACGTAGGGTGAGCGATTGTAACATAGTTATCCTTAATAGTTAGACTTGTTTCGAAATCGTTTTCTTAAATTCTTGTTGCTTTCTAGGATCAGGTTACGTCGCAACGTGTAAATAACAATGTATTAATGATTAAACCAATGTTTGTAACCTAAATAGTAGATTTAAACACGACCAGGTTATATAGAAGTGGTTGGGAGTTTTGAAATCGAATGTTTCAATTACAGGAAACAGGTATCCCTTCTAACTGGCATTTCATCGATGTGCAAATGTTGGCAGGGATTTCAACACTATCAATTGTTACACTTTTACTTCGAATATCTTTTAGTAAATTACATGTTCTAGAATACTATCACGTTTTCCACTTGAAATAATGAATAATCAATTGTATAATCGTTACGATTTCTTTTCACTATGAAAATGTATTTTATCAGAAAAATTCATCAAACAAAATCTTGGCGTACACGTTTGTTTTCTTCATTATTGTCACGCTACCTTAACATGCACCATATGAATATAAATATTGATTACTTTTAAAATTCCAGTTTTTCCTTTGAGTAATCTTAATGTATACCTTTAATAAAAGAAATTAACTACTTTTCGTCAAAAGAAAAATTCGAGAAAAATACTACAAATAGTGAAATGATTCCTATCGTTTGCACCAAGATTCTTTATTTTCTTTATTTAAATATTTGGAATAATCAACGTTCAAGTTTAATAAAAAACACATCGTTAGATGTTATTAATTTAATTTGATAATATCAACGAGTAAGGTTTTTAGAAAGCTGCATAAGTAATCATGTTAAATGTGAGCATCATTAAACTACATTTGCTTATTCCTATTTTTAAATAAAGTATGATCTGAATAAGTTGCTACCTCACTTGATTACCACTTAATTTTATTGTAATGTTTTGTAATTCAACACATTTATTTATGTAGACATTTTAAAGGGATAATAAAACGTTTTGCGCAGAACTCCACATTGTACTGATACTAACAAACATGATAAGTTATTGAGTGTGCATCGCATAATCCTTTAGAAAGAAATAGAGTTGTTGTCCCATAATGTTTTTGTATAATTAATATTTTTGGAGATATTGTTAAAACATTTAGCTTTACTTGATTGTAATATTTCAGCAATTACTTTATGGATCAAAATATTGAATAAATTTGAGTATAATTAAATTACAATTAATTTTTATTTGAAAAAACATATTATAAGTATAGAGACCTTTTGGTTCGACGTATTATGCTGTTCTGGTGGTTGATACATATCAGCTGCTGCGAAACCTACTTTACAACCTTGATATACAAATAACTATTAAGCTAGTAATTGAAGGTTGTTGTAGAAACTTGACTGATAAAAGCAATTCCTCATTGTCAATTTCAACCTCACGGGTTTATAAAAAAGTGATATGAAATTGTGCAAAATAATGTTTATGTTACGAATATCTAACGTAGACTATAAATTATCGAGTTAGTGATAGGTATCTAATTCTAATACTAATTCCAACTGAAAGATAACTAGTACCAGATTGCAAGAGGCTACGAAATTGCAGGGTGTAATCATGACATAATGGTGCGCATTTAAAAATGGATGTTAAAGGCTCTTAGTAAAGTAGTACAAAGATTTATTTCAGAAAAGGAAGTAAGTAGGTACCTACCTGGAAATGTTAAAAAAGTACATTAGTTTTTATGGTGTAATTAAAAAATAGAAAAAATATAGAGTGTTCCATGTACAATAACCCAACTTTGATATGTAATGTATTTCTAGAACACCCTGTACATTCCAAAATATTTTTAAAATGTGGCCTTCGGTTTTTTTACATTATTTGGTTTGATTCTACAGAATAGTTGGTAGTGCTCTACCCTGTATAGAACTAATACCTAAAGTTTTTGAAAAATGCATCGTTCTACCGAACCCCGTTTTCCTTCTACTTTTTCCTTGTTGAAATAAGCCTTAACCTTTTTATTTAGATAAAACAGTTACAGTGCGTACCAAACATTGTAACTTTCTGATTTTAACGGTATTTATTACTTCAGTTATTTTTTTAATTCTGCGCAAAACTCGGCACTTCTCGCATGACCAATTCTTGCCATACTTAATTCCTACGCAGCTTCATACTGTGTATCCCATGGAAAAGTTGGCACAGGCGTTTAATATGTTAAATTTAAAACTAACGCTTATTATTTTCTCACATAATGCTATAATAATAATAAAGCATATTACTTTAATGAAAATCAGAAAAATAAGTTATTTATTATTTATAGATTTTAATTTATCATCCGAATTTTAATTAAAAAAAATAATTGAAGCATCTCACCGCTATATACTTCATGCATTCACCGCGACAAGTATAATAGTGGTTACCAATTAAAAAATATATTGCTGTTTCTGAAGTTCAACATTCATTCAAAGACTCTTACAGGTTTATAATGTTACGATTGTTCTAGTTTGTTTTTCTTTCCACATTCACAATCGCGAGATGAATAAAGTAGACAGGATCGTATTACATTATTAGCAGGTACAGTTCTTATAATTCTGATAAACACACACAATTAATATTACACGTTACAACTTATGTCAAATCGCATTGAAGGACAACTTACAACTGATCTCAAAAACTACATGACTACGCTTTTATAGTTGTCAGGTACTACTCGAATTCGTCCAGAAAGTGTAAACATAAAAATAAGAAGTAAAAATTATGGCGTGTAAATATAGGCCGCTTGAGGAAATAAAGGGATGATCAAAGAGATAATAGACTATTTTATAAGATTAACCTAACAACTAAGACAAACCAGAAATTTAATAGATGTTCTGAAACTGTAGTATCGGACAGAATGAGAAGAATTTTACTAAATTGTTCTACTCCATTTAAAAAGTCTAGTTAATAATGATTTTTTGTTAATTTGAATCTACCTACTTTATACATTCAATTAAAATTATAAGGATTGCTTAATTCAATATTGAAACTATACCTTTATAGTATACCTTGCTTTGTTTTTCGAAGACACGTTGTAAACATACAGTTAATAAGCGCCCAGGCCAAACTTTACACCCTGTATATTTTGTATAATTACAAAATAATTTTCAAAAATGAGGAACTTGTTGAAACTTTTATTCAAAAAATATTTTGTATTTATTTTGGTTCTAGTTGAAGTATGGAGAATAACACTAGTTTGGTCCACTTAATATATTTTCTTCTTTGAAATAAAACTGTAAAAACTAGTTAGTTTATTTTGTCCGAAAACATTTTTTTATAATCCATAGCTTAATTTTTATTAGTTTTTTACAAAGAAAATAACAATTTCCAAAAAATTGCAGCTACAATTATTGCAGTTCTTGTATGGTCGCAATAACTTTGTTGCTGGTAGAACACCTACGCGAACCTCTTCTTGTTGAAAACACATTTAATTAGATAATATTCTACTGTAAATGTGACATAATAATACGTTAAAAAGTAGACAATTCTGCACAATTTTTCAAACTTTATACGAACTTACTTTTGCAATAATTGTATTTGACTTTGACTTTTAACATTTCAGTCAACCTGAACAGTTACGTTACATATCTTATTAACGTAACGTTATTTTTTTATTTCAAATTACAATATCTTTTTACAGAATTCACACATACCTAAACGTTCTTGAAAATGAATTAAAAAAATTCTTTGTTCATGCACGTTTAATATTATGTAATAAGAATAATTTATTTTTAAAATATCAATTATAATTCTATGGATGTGCATAGGTTTTTTCCGTTACGATTCTACGTAATTGATTAACAAATTTCCAGAAGAAAATTACATGATTTTTTAACATTCGTTTAGGATTCCATTTTATTTTTGTGTCATTATATAAGTGTTACATGTAACGACACTAATATGATAATTGCCTAATTTTGAGCTTTTTAAAATGTCAAATATTTCTTAATTCTTTCTTCAATTAAAATTCATTAATGAATTAATTTGTATCGTATTTACGTATTACTTCAAATTGTGTGGCAGAAATTCTTATATGTATTAAACTTGTGAAGTAGTTATACGATTTTGGTGATCAAGGTTTACACACACTAATGATAATTATTTGTGAGCAGGTAATTAATTCCAAAAGTACCTACTTAATAAACGATTGCAAGTAATTTAGAATTTTTTTATTGAAAATTAAAGTTAGAAAATGAAGTAATTCTATGCTGTAGCATTTCGGGAATAAAAACATAATCAACATCAACATGTTTTTAATTAAAGTTAAATGGACACTACAAGTAATTATTAACACTTTAATTTAATTTCAAAAATACTGATACAACCAATTCCATTAATCCTATAAATTCTCAATATATTAATCAAAAGCAATGTAATTGCGTTGTAGCGACTACAAAGAGGTTGAATAAAAGATATCCCAGACATGCACTTTTATAGAACATACTTATCTTGGTTGAATTTTTTTTTCAATTTGTGTTTGGCAGAAAACCGATATCGAAGTTTCTACCGAAAGAAAAGTTTATCGGTCCAAAATGATGTTTTCTAAAAAAACAAAATCACATACATTCAACTGTGCTGTATTAGCACGGAGGGTATTAAACTCGTTAATTAACAATTAATTTTAATTAAAAACGGTTTAACGTTTGAATGTGAATAAAAGTTTTTAACAAACGCTATCTTTCAATTTCTTAGATTATTTCTAAATTTAAGATTAACTTAATTTTAGTCGTTGTCAGTAGTCTTTTACCTTGTTTGCCGTACGATGGTCTAACGATGCAAGTAATATGAATAAGAATTAATAAAAGAATGCGTTTATAAATTACAATGTTCAAAATAAAAACTTACATATACCTTCTGACTGCTAGAATTTAATTCCATTTCGTTTTTGGACTTCCAAATTAACATAGAATAATATATTATAGTCCAAGCAACGAAAAGTTATACAGGAATTTGTTTGGAACACGATTTTTGACTTGGTTACTTTGTTTGGACAAGTTAGTGAGTGACAGTGATAGTAGTTCAGTCGGGAGGGCGGTTGGGGTTTGTAAGTACAATTTTTCTGTTTTTCGCTTATACAGTAACAAATAAATAAATTTTTGGCGTTATTATTCCTTTTTAAAAAAATTGCCGAAACACGTCAATTTTTTTTGTTAATATAAAATTTTTTAAAGTGACTATTTCAACCCTGCCGTAAACTCCTTCGGTGGGGTAGCAACCCCCTCAATTTTTTGTAATCGGGAGGGGTGGCTTGTGCTACTTCAATTGAAAAAAAATTTAATTGTCTATTTGATGAGTGTGGTACTTAAATAAATAAATTAATTTAAAAATGTACGTTAAAAACAAAAAAAGCAGACGGTGATTTGGCTGATAGTTAAAACAAATGTACGAGGAAATTGAAATTGCTTTATTACAAGTATAAAAAACAATAGTTATTTTGCCATCCCTCCCGATTAAAAATAAATTGAGGGTTGCTTATTGCATAACTATTGCCTGATATTCTTCCTGCACTCGTATAGAAGGCTCAACGCTTGCTATTAGAGCATTAAATTCCGTCCAAATGCTAAAGCAATTTCAGTATTCAGCGTGAAACGTGAAGTTTTGCGACAACTCTGGACTAATGAATCTTTCAGTTTCTCATTATTCCCAGTCTACGTATTGGCCGAAGTATGCACCAATATGTAAACAATGTAAATACTGTACGTTATAATAGCACAGATACTCATTTCAGAATATATAATTGCGGGCACGCTGGCCATGCTTGTTCAAATATGAGTGTCAATTAAGAATTTGGATAATTTTGAAATCATAAACATTAAATGAAAACGAAGTTTATTGACATAGAAAAGTGAATTAACAATAGTGGGTACTATTGAACCAATTTCTGGCTCTCTTGGCGTGGGAAGGACCTTTATCCTCGTCTTCGTTTTCAAATTCTTTTTTTCCAATATCTTCTCTATAGGACCCCTGTAAGAAAACGACTGTTCTTCTTCATCTTCATTAGCCCGTTTCAGTGAGAGTGGGATGAGGAAATCGACTAAGTCAGCGCTGTACAAACTATTCAACACTACGACAAACGATGTACGGGTCGCCCAGCTATACATCGTATTTGACGGAGGGCTCCTCCTCCATAAAGTAATTTTACAAAAAGGTGCCAGTGTTAAGATATGATCAATCACATCCACATTATTAGTAAGAACTACCACTGAAAGAGATGAACTGTATGTTTATATGAAGTTTGAAGAGAAGGGATTCCCAAGCAGCACCAAATATTTCTATAGAGTAAAGTCAAAACCGGATGACACCAAGCTGCGCGAAAAGATGACGTCAGAGTGTAAAGCCCAACTTAAAAATATCGATTTAACACTACAGTAAAAGTTTAGGTTATGTTATTTTGCGTTTGATGTTGGGAATTACAACTTTACAAGTTTTAGATGTAAAGTCGTTATCATAAAACGAAATAATTAGAATCATTATTATCACTGTGCAAAAGTTGAGATTTATTTGCATAGGAGTGGAGGTATTTCATATCATCGTAACTTTATTTTCAATCAATTGCAAGTTGTACAATAAAAGAATTGTTAACATTTATTTCTAGATGTATGTTTACATCTGATTCGACAGTAAGGCACAATTCCAAACTATAAGTAAAAAATAAACAAACATTTAATAAATTGAATGAAGCTATAAACACTATTTTACAATGCCTCGATCTGTAGGCTGGACAACACAGCATTAACAATTTAATTGTCTGAATCAGATGAAAAAGTTATGTCATCGGAGGAATCTCCAGTCACTTCAATTACTAGTTTATCACATATGTTGTCCATTATGTGTTCCTTATTTAAGTAGTCCTCTTCAACTTCCTTCACGTGACGACAAACTTCAACCCATTCCTTCTCACAAATACTTCGAAACTTCTCTCTAGCTAGTTCCTCAACATCATTTAGGTTGAAAGTGGTATTTCTCGTTGCCACCCAATGTTTGACAATCGCCCAAATTTTTCTATAGGGTTCAATTCTGGATGATAAGGTGGAAGCCGGCATATTGTGTGCCCATATTTTGCAAATATCTCATCGATAGTGTATTGTGTATATCTAGGCTTGTTCAATTTTATAAGCTCATATAACTCGGTTTTTGTAGAGGAATCATTATGGTAGATGCCACGTTCATTTAACCACGTTGTCATTTCATTTTTTTGCTGGTGGAAACGGGGTGTTTAATTGCTAAAACATTGTGATAACTGGCATTATCGAGTACAACAACAGACTTTGGTGGCAAATTTGCTATAAGCTGCTGTTCAATCCATCGTTTATAATTTATAAAATTCATATCGTCGTGATAATCACCTGATTTTTGACCAGATTTAAATATTAAAAGAGCATTATTTACAAATCCCATTTCACCTCCTAAAATAATAATAAATAGCAACATGTTCATCAATGTGATAAAGCAAATAAATATACCAGCATGTACGATTATAAGTCGATTTCCTTTTCCAATAGGAGATTTAAGACCTGCATCTGAGCCGTCTGTCCACGAATATGGTGTGGTATGTGAAGCATGTATGTATGTTTCATCTTGAATTTAAACATTATGAAGTAGAATGTAAAGTTTATAATTTCGAGAACTAACCTGTGTATATAATTGGTCGTCCTGCTTCTCGATATTTCGTAATTGTACGTATGTATGAACAACGCAAAGAACGTATTTCATGTCGTTCCATTATAATGTTACGATGATCAGATGTTTTTTTCCACCTACATAAAATGCTACATAAGACACGATTCAAAAATTAACCATTAAATTTACCTGAAGCCCATTTTTAAAAGTAAACTTCTAAATGACGTTTTTGTCCGGTAAATCCAATTGTTTCATCGTCTTTAACAAGGTTATAAATTGCTTCTACAGTTGGTTTTGTTTTTCAGTAATATGAAAATTATGAATAATTCGACGTATGACCTGTTCACCACAGTTATCCACCGAAGATTTAGGAGAAAGTCTTGGTGTTGGAGTTGCATTTGCAAACGTATTTTTCTGCCCACAATCAATTGCTCGACCTTGTTTAATAATACGAATTACTGTACTTTTCGATACTCCAGTTGCTTGCACAACTGTGTCCAAAACGTTACCTATAATAATGCCAATACGTATAAACCAATAGAATGTTGTTATACAACTACTGTTTTACCTGAATTCGTACTTTTAAAATACTTATAATTGTTCCACACAATCTTGCGGGCATCTTTAGATAATACGTGGCGTTTGCTTGCTTGAGAATTAAGAGACGTACTTGCATCGGACATGGTGTACAGAACTAGATTTGATTACATTAATATAACTAAAACTAATAATTAAAGAAACTTACTTATAATTTCAATACAGGCAACGAGTAGTTTTAAAAAACTGTTTTGTAGAATAAGTAATAAACAAATGTGGTACGTTCGAAAAATAAAGAGGTTATAAACAAAGTTGGCAACAATCAGGTGGAAACTAATGTTTTACGGCGCACAATAGTAATATCTGTGTCATTTTCCAATCATAACTTCATCTCTATTTAGTTTAAAAATGCGTTTCTGCGCAAGTGTCTTCCGATTTTGACTTCACTCTAACATTATATGACTATAATTATAATATTTGCCTGTTGGAAAGCGCTGTTTAATATTTCTACGTGCAGATTCATATTTAAGAGTATTTGGTATACTATTATTAATAATATTTACACGAATTGTGAAATAAATATTTATTTATAGTTTTCTCCAAACAAAAGTGGATCTTCTTTCATAGGGGTAGTGAAGGGATAATGGAGTAAAACACCTTGTCCCTAATAAAAGTGTCTATAATTATATTCGTTTAGTACAGTTATTACATATCTTATAAGTTAATAAAATGCTATTTTTAACAGTAACAAGAGTATAAAATTGATTTGAACGACATTCATAAAGAAGTTTATTATCTAATTAATCAAGACTAGCATTAACATGCTCCGAGGACGATTATATCGAAAGCTGCATCGTTGTTGAGTTAAATTGCGAGGGTGAATTTTCCTCCCATTAAAAGTTTGAGTAGGACATTATGTCCGCCAGAAGGAGAACGCTTAAATTTGGAGAACCTGACTTTTCAGGACAATATCGGAAAATCTCTAGATGAGAACAATTTATTTTGTACGATTCGCAAGATGAAGATCGGGTTATGATATTTGCTACACCCAAAAATTGGGAATTGTTGGCTAACATTTGGTTGATGGACGGAACATTCCAAACTATCCCAAAATTGTTCTACCAGTTGTACACCATTCACGGTAACGTTTGTTATCCTCTTGTTTTGTGTTATTAACTAAAAAATCTGAAATTTGCAGAGGATGCTCATTTTAGCAAGAATTGAAAGCATTTTTTAGGATCTCTATGATTAGGATTGAGTTTCAACAAATCATTAAAAATTGAGTTATAAATGTTGACCAAACAATCACCCAATTTGAATATTTATTTTTTTTTTTTTTTAACGCAGGAAACAACTGATAAAAAAAAAAGGGGAAAAAAAAAAAAAAAAAATTTGGGAAAAATTTTAGAGGAAAATTAGGGGAAGTGATTGAAAAAAAAAAAAAGAAATGAAAAAAAAACAAAAAAAAAAAAAAAAAAAATAAAAGAAAGTCGATATTTTCATTTTTGATTTTTTATTGTTTCGATATTTTGCGTCTCAATATTTTGTAATTTCGATATTTTGTATTTTGACATTTTGTAGTATTGATATTTTATTGTATCTTTGATATTTTTAGTTTTTGATAAAATGGATTCGATATTTTGTATTCGATATTTTGTGATTCAATCAAAATTCCGCCATTTATTTGTTTGTGTGAAATAAATCGAATGAGGCAGTAAAAGGCAGGATGACAAAATATTAAACAAGTAAAAGTGCAGGAGCAGGACAAACAGTAATAAGTTTTTGTTTTCAATTCTTGTGTAATAGGTAATTCGTCAAATGAATGCATATAGAATTTGCTAGGCGTCACTTAATTAGCGTTTCTTTATCTACCTCTCCTCTTTTACAAACTATTTCTTTTCTTTGGTGTGTTGAGTACTAGGCCGCTTTATTTATTTTCATGTTTTTGGCATAGGAAGTACTACATGTGTTTACAAAGAAACTTTGACGACGTACAAATGATCTTTTTACTGGTCGTGATTGTGAATACAATTATTAGCTTTTTCTAAATAAACTGAATTATTTCTTAATAAACGAGAATTGACCAAAATGTAAAGTAGTGACATTTTCAAAAAAGTTTAATGTTATACTATATGACTACCGTATGAACTCTAACGGTTTATGTAGTGTCGATAAATCAAAAAAATCAAGGACTTAGGTGTTACATTTGACAGTAAATTAAACTTTTTAGAACATATTGAAAACATAATTACTTTCGCACTTAAAACTCTGGGTTTTATAATCCGCACCTGCAAATCATTTAGAAATTCCAAATCCTTAATAAGTTTATATTTCACAATGGTTAGAACAAAATTGGAATACTGTAATTTAATATAATATAATAATAAAATAATATCTACATAAGTGTCAGATTGATGACGTAGAAAATGTTCACAAGAGGTTCATTAAATACCTCTGTTATAAACTTGACGGTATGTATTCAGAAAGAGGTTTTTCTCATACAGCTCTACTAAATCATTTCAAATTTGTTTCACTTGAGTCCAGAAGATGTTTTAGTTCTCTCAAACTTTTGCACGAGCTTCTACACAATAACATTGAATGTCCATAGTTATTAGGTTCCCTAAAATTTTCAGTTCGTTCTTATCCATCAAGAAACCATAAAACTTTTTACTATGATGCACCAAATATTAATATATTATTACGATCTCCTTTTATTATTGTTTCACGCTTATTTAATAATATGTGTAATAATAGTTGCGATATTAATTGTTGTATTATTAATAACTTATTAAGTTTTTGTGCATAGTATGATTATGTTATGTTTATTTACTTTTATTTTGGAATTTTTGCGTTACGTATTTTTTCTCTCTTTTACTTACTACATTATATTTATTTTTTGTAATATGTTCTATTATTGGATATTTTTCTGTTGAACATAAACTATTATTATTGATAGAACCTAGAGACCATAATCAAAATCATACTGCAAAATTTAATTTCAGGTAAAAATTCAATTAAACATTTTTTGAATTATTATACTTATACTACACACTTTTTAGTGATGACATAAAATAATTTCCCAACGCTACTGATCAGTAAATAAAAAAATCGGCTTCTTTGTTTTTATCAACAGCAAAAGCGCATGTAGGAAAAAATCCAGCAGATATAATCACAACAACACAACCAATAATAAGTATGCTGTTCTTAAAATATTGAATTACTTTGTAATTGCTATTGCCATACTCATTGTATTAGATTTGTTTGTACAATTGAATTTTAAAAGAATATTAATCGGTTTCTTATTTTTGCATCTCAGAGGCAAAATTTATGTTCATATTAAAATACAGTTTTGAATATGATGAAAACACATCAGATTTGACAAGGACTCTATTCAGTTTTATTAATTTCAATATTTAGATAGTTTAGTGTGGCCTTATAATTAAAAGATTAATACATTTTACTTACAGGATTGATTTGGTTGAAGAGGAAACCTAAATTACGATCATAATTTAATATTTTATTTTGTAGTTTGTGGTGTTTACATGTTATGTTACAATACCTATGAATTTGTGTATTTGTATTATGTAATAAATATTATTTATATTACTTACGTATTAATAATTTTCTTTTGTAAACATAAAGAATATAATTTTACTTTTTTTGTAAATTGATTTAATATTATTGTATTATTTACAATGTTGCATACATATCATTTTCAAATGTTCAGAAAATATTGTTAGAAAACTTAATTCAAACATTTTAAATATATTTATTTAAAATGTGATATTATCATTTATTTTAAATATTTTTTTAATATATAAAAGTGTTACATTTAAATCTTTGATTAACATTATTTACTAATATTGACAAAATATTTTGTACTGCTTGGGTCAGCACCCTGTGGAAACAACAGCTGTCAGTATTGTGGGTGAAGATGTCGACCTCATAGTCCACTTCATGACTAAAACTAATGCGCATAGGGACACAATTTTCATCAAGTCTGGACGTGAAGGAGTTCTTCCTTCTCGTCCCAAGAGCTTCAACTACAAGGTTTTAGCACGCCTTTACTGCATGCAAAAATTATTAACTTTTTGAAATTAATTTAAATTATTTTTAATCAATTTAATAAATTAATTTGTTATTTATACGAGTACATTTAAGTAATGAGAAAATAAAACCAACAAGGTTACGTACCCTTCAAAATACAAGGAGCAATTTTTTTTTAAATTTTCGTAACTATTTCTTCAAGTACTATATTTTTTAATACACCAGCATAATTTTAAAAATAAAGACTTGGACGACTAACAATGCAGTTTATAGCAAATTGAAAACTGAATTTTTGATAAAATTCAATTTCAAAACAATGCAAATACTAACAATGTCACTTTTTGTTATTGTATTTTGCGTTAAACTTATAGGTACATTTACAACAATATCGTGTATGTCAATCATTTCGTCTGCTATAAGATCCTTGGCCTACATTATTGACACAAATATGAAGATTGAAATAAGCAATTTGCTTATTTTAACAATATTTTCTATTTGTTACCTTTACAGGTAATTTAACTGAGACGATTTTTCTTTTTTATGCGATCGCAGTGAAATCTATGCTAAATAAATCAGTCAATTTAACCACCAACTAGCAATTGTCGTACATACTTTGCTAATACTTTTCTAATGTAGAGCAGTCCACGAAAGAACAATACTTTTAGTAATTTAACTCGAGAGAAAGTACGTACTTAGTGAAAGGAGGGTGGAAAGAGGTCAGAGAACGTCTGATTACAATGAGTAAACGCGTGCCACTATATTTGTTTAAACGGTTTGTTTAAAAACCCTAGTGCGTTTTTATTTTCAATTAGATCATTGGAATAATACTGCACATAATCAATTATTTTTGTGAACAAATTTCTAAATTTCTCTCATACAAAATTTAATAAAACTGAGTGCAGAAAAATTGCATAATTAAACAACAGTAACCACAGTATATATTTTATAAGTTAAGTAAAACGATTTGACTATGTTTATGTAATCCAATTTTATAAACTGAACACGATTTTTAATCAAAAGGTATGCATCATTTGCTTATTAATTTCGTTTCCGGTAAATTGAAAGTATATTAAATTAATTATACTTTTAAGTAATTTATAAAAAAATAAGTAATGAGAGATTTATGAATGTTTTAGAAATAGCATATTATAATTTAATATATTTATTCACACAATTAATTAATTTTTTATTCTATACGAGTGTAATAGACGAATTTCGTGGCTCTGTTGGGAGGTGAAATGACGCGTTTAAACGGCTAGGCGCGAAAATTTATGCTTTCACGGCTAGGCGCGCAAAAATATTTTGTATCGCCTATAGATCGCGTAAATGAATATAAATAAATATAAATGAAGTCCGCTACTGTCGCGAGGGTTGCGAGAATTCCATCCCAAATAAAATTTCCGTTCCACGTAAAACTAAATACTGAAAGTGCAACAAGAGATGAATCTACTTTAGAAGCACCTCTTACATCAATAGATTTGTCATTAGCTGAAAATAAAAGTTAATATGTAACAACAATTTCAGAAGAAATTCAGCTATCAAATTTAACCAAGCTGTGGGTACTTCATTTCTTAATTGCACCTTAATCAATCCTGTTTTCAATATAACCATTTCTATAATTAAACCAAAAATTGTATGTGTTAAAGTGTTTTTTTTGTTGTTTAGGTTTAAGAATATTATGCACACAAACTACTATTTTGCTACTTGTATAAATACTTAAAATAAGTATAACATATATTAAAAGATTATTAATGTTTGTGGAAGCAACGTAAAAAATACAGCGACTCTAATAATCAGTTTCTGAAAGTAGTGTATTTTCTAAGAAAACAATTTTTTCTGCAACCGCGCGCAAATTAACTAATTACTATATTCAAACGAAATCGCAAAGTCGATGAATGCCTTGGAGTTTTATTTTGCGCTCTAGAGCGAACATGGAAATCAAAACGCTCGCTTATTTTATCAAATATGCTATATGTATCGTAGAAACGGAAAACAATTGAACAGCGACGATTGTTATATGTCAAACTCGGCAAATGTTATTTGTTAGTATTTTAATATTGTGTCAGTTTATACATTTAATTTTCTCTTTTGGTGTCGTAAAGATAATAAATAATAATTCAATCATTATGGAAAGCGAAAGTGATGATTTTTTCTGTCTGCGCCTGATATTTCCGAAGCAGCCAAATCCGCAACTTTAAATTTACTCCCAAAAAGTCTAGAAGTAAATATGAAAACCAATACTGACTGATTAAAAATATGTAAAAGGGAGTTGCGATAATCAAGTTCTTAAGGTGAATTCTATTGCAAAATTCCCAGAAAAATCGCTACATATTTAAACTTACCGAACCCCGAATTATATACTGGTCACTGCTTTAGGCGAGCATCAGCTACTTTGTTAAGTAATAGAGGCGCTGATTTAATCCAACTAAAACGTCATGGAGGATGGAAAAGTTCAAGTGTCGCAGAAGGATATATAAATGATGCAATTAGCAATAAAATTGACATAGCCTAGAAGATTTTGGGTTCATTGTGTTTACCTACCAAAAACTGATGAAACTAGCAACATTTTGAGTACAACGGCTGCATCCACATCGATTTTTGAATCATCAATAACAGAAGAAATTATAATGTCAGGATATATGTACTTTTAGAACAATAAGCATTCTTATTGTGAACACAAGAAAAATAATTTTGTTTGAGCTAATGGTTTAATAAAGGTGCCAATTAAATTGTAAAATTTGTGCTATGACTTCAAATACTTTTAACTATTTCAACTCCGGTTGTAGAAAAAGTAATGTGTGTTTTTCGAGCACAAAGTAGATTGCCGCTTCGCGTCGCGGGGCTCATTCTTTCTCAAGCGGCAATCCCTTACTTTGCGCTCTAAATACACAAAAATAACTATTTTCAATTCTAAAACATAAAACAAAAGAGAAAATAATTGATATTTACGTTGTACGACCGGAAGTTCTACTTTACACGCTGAGCGGACAATTCAGGCTGATCAGAAGACGGTACTAGACGTCTGTAAAGATACTTTCCGATTGAGTGGAGTACAATTTTTTTTTATAACTAAACTTATTAATTTGTACAAAAAAAACTGTTTACAATAAGGAAATAATATGTATTCGATAATTTATACGTGTGAAAATTAAATACTTCTATTTTTGCCGAGTTTTGTACATAACTTATCAATGTGCGAGTTCCAGGTGAGCAATCGATCTAAAGTGATGCCAAGATAGGTTACCTCATGGTTTTCTATTTCTTTGATACGATTAGCCCTGAATATAACTTTTGTTGTTTTCGTTTTCTTTTGAAAGAATTTATTTTCTGTAAACCAATTTTGCCCTTCCGTAATAGCTGCTTCAGTTTTTGCTGACAGATTGTTTAATTCAATATCCGATACAACAAAGGTGGTATTGTCGGCAAACTGAATTGTCAGGATATGCACGTTTAAGGAAAGGTCGTTTACGTATATTAAAAAGAACTAAGGTCCGAGTGTGCTTCCTTGTGGTATTCCCATTTCAATTAGCTTTTTAGAACTGTTCACGGTATTCCAGGAGACAAATTATTTTCGACACGAAAGGTATGATGCTATAAGTTGTTAGGCAGTTCCTCTAATTCCAATTTTTCTATTTTATGTAAAAAAGTTTGTGACCCATAGAGTCGAAGGTTTTACTTATATCGCAGAATATAACGCAGCTATGTTCTGTTTTGTTCAGTGATTCATTCACGTAGTGCAAAAGTTTCAAGATAGCTTTTGAGGTATTTAGGTTTTTTTTTAAATCCAAACTGTTGTGATGATAAATACTTTTTTGTAACAAGAAATTTAGTTAATCGAATGACTATTATCAGAATGTCGGAAGAATTGAGATCGGTCGATAATTGGATGTATTTGTTGAATCTCCTTTTTATTGGAATTATCCTTGCTATTTTCATTTGTTCGGGAAAAATTCCGCTTACCAGGCACATGTTAATTATATCACAAAAAGGATACTTTATGGTGTTGATTGCGTTTTTTATTAATTTTACGCGAATTCTATTTACATCAACAGTGATGTTAGGTGCCAGATCATTTACTATCTTGGTAATCTCGTTTGGGCTGGTAGGAGCTATAAATAAGGAGTCTTCTATTGTGGTAATAATTTGTTTACTATTGTTAGCGTTGTTAATAGGCTTTATATTTTCGATAATTATTTTTCCGATTGACGTGACGAAATCGTTAAAGTCTTCAGCTGATGGAGCGTTTTTAACGTTAAGTTTGTTTTTCCCCTTATCCGATTCTTGTTTTATTATGTTTATCACTGGAAACATTTATTTTGTTAATGTTGATACGCTTTCTTGATTGTTCCATTTGTAAAATATAGAGTTTCTTGCATTCTTCGTATTTTTTTTAAGATTACTTTGGGTTGCTCTATACAAGTTTCCCAAGTTCAGGCGTTTCACAGGTATTGTTTCTTCTAACTGCCTCAGTTCTGAGAGGAAAAGTAGAGTCCCATATTTACCTACAAGTTTCTCACTGCATAACCTGAAATTTTACTATTAATTATAATATTGCTAAAAATGATATATGAATAACACTTGAAAATTTTCTCTTAAACAAAAATAAACTAATTGTAGATATTCTCAAACAGTGAGACCTTTTTAGTAGGAGTCTTTTTAGTATTGGTGAGATATGATTAAAACACACTTGCCGACGTTACGACTAGTGTTGGACTATCTACCTAGTTTAGTGCGATGGGTAGAAGCATAAAAATTAACATTGGAGAAATAAATTAGCACACTACACGAGGTGCCCATTATCTACCTCGGTATAATGGATAACTTCCTTGTTGTAAAGGTATGCTTAGCTTAAATTAGCTGGGCAGAATTTTACGAGCGGTTTGATGACATGTACAAACTTCAAATGCAAATAAATAATAGATAATGTCTAGGTATTTTGTCGTAGATTACAATTATGCCAACAAAAGATCCATAGCATGCTTAGTTCAAAAGATATAACACAAAGTTGCATTTTCTTAAATGGAAATCGTACTTGGCTGTGACACCTTTCAAAAGCTTATTATTTTTCTGATTCTAATGATATATGGTTTAATATAACTATTTCGATTAGTTTGAGATTCATTTAGTAAAAACTATTGATTATAAATTATACCAAGCAAGCGGTGGAAACATCCAATGGATCAACAATTGTTATTGTACGTTTGCAAAAATGTTAAACTAAATGTATAATGTATTATACGAATGAAGAGAAAAATGACAAGATTTTCTGTTATTATGTCAGTAACAGAAATGTTGATGAAGCTTACTCTGTATGTATTTCCAACGATACATGGAAAAAGACAGCCCTATAAAAGATGTTTGCAAAACTGGAAATAAAACTTAAGACTTCCGGTTAATAAACTGAAAACTGAGAAGGTGCAATTTAAAGAGGCAGACGAAGTAAGAGTTTTAGCGTTATAATTTGTAATATTAGCACATCTATCAGAAAAGTGGCGAACGAGTGCGGGATTCCAAAAGAAAAAGTCTATTTGATTCTTAAACAAAATAATTGTCGTCCCTATAAATATAGATCAGCAATACTTTATATTTTGGAGATTTAAACCTACGAATTGAGTTTGATAGATGGTTAGCAAGGGAAACACAGCAAAACGATCGTTTTTCGTATAGATTTCTTTTTACAGATGAAACTAAGTTCACTAATATCAAAAATTAACCGACACAATACTGTCCTTACCTCTATGTAAAAAGAAGAGACCATTATGTATTTTCAGTAAATATTAGGAGCGGAATTACTGGCACAATAATCGTAGGACCATTTTTCTATGATACAAATCTCAATTCTCAACGATATTTGGAATTTCTACGTTGTGAATTGCAAAAGAAATATTGGACAATTTACCTCTGAGTAAATAATACAGAAACTAACATATTTACAGCACGACGGTGCGTCTGCCTATTTATAATTTTGCAAATAATTCTTAAAAAATAGTTTTTGCAAAATAATTCTCAAACTAATGGGAGTAGCTGTATCAAACCTACCTTATATCAATGAAATCAGAAAAAATGAAATTTTAGAAGGTGCCACAGCCTACGATTTGTGTTGTATCTTTTGAACAAAAGGGTTTTTTTTTTTTTGTATAAATAATTATAAATAAAAAAAAAAAAACTAAAAATAAAATTTTTTATTATTTTTTTTAATAATAATTTTTAAAAAAATAAATAAAAAAAAAATAAATTATTTTTTTTTTTAATTATCTTAGAAAGTAGGCGATTGATTTGAAGTTTGTTCATGTCATCAAACTGTTCTTGAATTTCTAGCCAACCTCATATTTTAAAAGTTTAACGAATAAACCATGGCACAGTAACTGTCTTCTTGCCAGATGTTCAGTGCCTCTGTTTCACTCTATCGTTTTTACGTACACTTCTTTCATTGATTTTGACTCCACATTTTATAAATAAGATGGAGACTTATGCGACGATTTTTAAGACCTTTTTTTTCATTTTTCCAAAAAATTATAAAGAAGCAAAAACGTGTTTGATGACCGGCTGAAGGTCTGAATGTAAAAGATATCAAGAAAATCACCGGTTCGATTTTTATGAAGCTTTGCGTGTGGGTTTTATTTATAATAATGCAGATGTGATTAGATTTTGGGTAAGTATAATCTGTCATCTCAAAAGACCGTTAACCTACATAGATTTTCTCATTCTTGGAATATTTGCAAAAACATTCAATTTACACATTTTTCATCAAACAGAAGTTGTTTTTAATTTTATTATACACAACTTTTGTTTAAACTATTTTTTGATTAGATAAGTAATTACTGAGATACGACAATCACGGCACTATTCGTTTTACCAATATTTCCGATAATATCAATTATACAAAATAAAACTTTTAAGATAAAAGTTATGGAAAATTTTGACCTAAATTTTTCTAAAACGAAATTTTCATTTTCCTCTATTTCCAGCAATATTTTTAGATTTTCCGGCTTTAAGACGCTTAAAGTAAGAAAGATTGAGCGGCGTCCTTAAACAACCAGGTATCTGAACCCGTCTTAATAGTTATCCATTGTTAAAACATTTACTGTTTCTATCAAAATTTTGTTAAGTTGCGACACAACGCTTTTAGACATTTATTTTATTTGTCGAGCTAAATTTTTTATGTCACTGCCCACTTTCGATACTCTTTTACAAGTTTGTTTGTATCTGAACGATGTGAAGTTTTTTGTAAAACGCTTGTTTTTCATGTGTAACGCCGCTAATGGTGTCAAAAACTTAAGTGTACGAAGATTTTTGTCTAGCAAATTACGGAATCGTATTTCATAAAAACAATGAGCTCATCAGGACGTATACACTGAGAAAGAAACTTAAGTAAATCTATCTAAAGACATGTACTGGGATGACTATATAATGAATTAAAAACAGTACAAAAAATTTGAAGCGTTTATTTTTGATGAGAAAGTATTTGAAATCACTGGTCATAAACAATTATCACAACTTCACATGAAGGTCGAGAACATAACTGAAAATCTACATCTATGCTTATATCTACTTAGTTTTTTTTTATCTTACCATACAGAAAAAATCACCATTTCATGCAAAAAGCAACATGCAGATAATGTGCCACAAAACCCCGAAGCAAACGTGGTCGATCGAGTACCATCAGAGAATCCTATACTTCGCACTCAGAATAAAATCTTTAAATAGCGTTAAAAATTGTAATTAGTAATCAGCGCCAAGTTTAAAATGAACAATTTCAAGTAAATCTCAAAAACATTCGCTTACACAAATCTCTTTAAACTCTGTCATAACTAGTAAAACAACGCAAGTAAATTACTGTAGGTCAGACAAATACGCCATATGATTAAAATTAAAAGGAAATGACATTTGATTTGTTTTCTGGAAATTAATTTAGTATTTTAGAATGATAACAAATTTTGCCTACTTATTGCTAATAGGTTGTAGTTTCTCCTGCATCTGAAGCATTAAAGTTTTTGTCATTGGCCACTATTGCATTTTATTTGTAAGTAACTTCACATCATATGTATATAAACGTCAAAACGTCATGTACGTCAATATTTTTTCGTGTGTGTTTTTAGACGTTTTTAATACCAACATAAAATATAGAAAGTGATCAGTACTTTACAGTACTACATGGTGAACAAGAAAAACATGTTCTTCCTGAGAATCACCACTTTGGTTTCCGGACCTGGTCATCAAGACCCTCCCGGATAATTACGAAAAAATGTATAACACAATTTCACAAAACACAATCAGACACTAATATAGGGCACACAACAAATATTCTACAAATTCATGTTAAGGGGTTGAGTAAGGACAAATCAGATTTCTTGTCTAATTTTGTGGAGATCAGACAAGTATACTCCATAAAGGTATAGTCAAATGTTTTCGAATAGACTTTATTGAGAGCCCCATTCATACGTCAAAAAACATATTCAATACGAAAATATACAAAATAGTACAATTTCTAGAATTTTCGTTATAGCTACTAAAATAGGAGATTTACACATAGTAAATATTTACAAACTCATCCAATAGCTTGGCCAGAAAATTTTAATATTGTTTTTACTCATCCATGTGTATATATAGGGGGCTACAAAGACAACAATGATAATGGAATAACGGTACAAACGTGGATGGAGTTTCAAAACATAAATTTAGTATACGATCCAAAAGACATCAAAATATTTCACTCCGATCGATGGCAAAACGATTACATCCCGGACCTGTGTTTAGTGTCAATGGATGTGACATTGTTTCATTGCAATTAAAACGTACGGTATTAAACGATATTTCAAAAATCAACATAGACCTTCGCTATTACAAATTGGACTTTAAATTCCCTTTGTAGAATCCTCAGGAAAACTAAGAAGTAATTTTCATAAAGCTAATTCCACAAACTGTAGAACATCTCTTAAGTCTATTCTTAGATGGATAAAACCGAAAAAACAAACAGATTGTACAAATCATTCTAAAAAATCCAAATAAAAAAACTGGTTATGCTGTACTATCATCTCTAAATAATGGAAGCAAAGAGAAATAGAATTAATTAATAGGAAATATGAATTTCGTACATTTAAGTCGTAAAAGCTGGACACCTTTAAATAAATTAGGTTCTATTGCTTTTCGGTTTGTTAATGTTCCGAACTCAATAAAAGTAGAGAAATAGATTATCACAAAGGTGAAAAAGTGTCTACAAAAGAAAAGAAAATCTACACCTATCTCAGAAGAAACAGAAAAGACAAAATCCGAGAAAGCTGCCGGTTTAGACGGAATACATCCAAAATTTCTAAAAAAAATTAGAAATTATTCTTTGAAGTGGTTACTTATGTTTCTCAATAATATTTATTGTTTAGGTAAGTTACCAAAAGATTTAAAGAAATGTAGATTTGTGGCAATTTTAAATCTACTCCTCTCGATTGATTGGCTTCCTATTCTTTGTAATATTACTCCATCAAAAATTCGACGAAAAGCTGCGTTAAAACGTGAATAGGATAAATTCCAACTTAACACAAACTTACCAATTTGGAATGATATTGAGAACCCTTCAGCTACAAGACTTAAATCTCGAAGTCCTGTACGGTTTTAAGACTACTTAAATACGGCTTTTTCTGAAGTTGAAAAGTGGAAAAAATTATGGTCTCGAGTTGATGTTTTAAATAAACATCTAATTGATGATCCAACGATAGAAGTCCCGGGCTTTGATGAAAAAGAAAAATTTGGTCAAAAGCAAATGGCATAAGAACAGGCCTTTCATCGATGTTGTTTTAAATGGAGTGCGATTTCTGATCCAAATTGTGACTGTGTAAACCAACCAAAGACCGTTGTACATATTGTGGAGGATTGTCAATTAACAAAGTTTAAAGGAGGGTTTGTAAAGATTCATAACTTACCGGATGAAGCTGTATTATGACTTACTGATTTGAAGGACGTCTGAAGTCAAGCAACATTTTGTATTATTTGTCCTGATTATCTGTTTTTCTATTGTTTTATTTGCTATTTCTTTATCCTACTATTTTTTTTCGTCATTGTCGTGACTGGCGCTTGGAGCTGTCCATATGTCTCATGCAATGGCTGTGCTGTTATATTTTATATTCTTATTTACTTTCTGTAATGTTCTCACACTTAATCAATATTATTACATCTCAATACTAAGGTGGGTAAGGCCTGCCAGATTAAGGTTTTAGTGGTTTTCCTAAACCTTGAAACAAGTGCTTTACCAAGACGAACCAATCCACATTGCACACGGTTTCGTCATCACACTATACAAGTTCATACTTAACTTCTGGGGCACCAAACATAACACTTACATCACAACACAATAATGAAAATGTACCTTACGAATAAATAAATATCATGTTTTATCCGGTCCAATTAATCTTCTGAAGATGACTTACGTCTTATTATCATTAAGCCGAAACTAGTCAATTTCAGTCTTGATCAACGATCCAAAAGCTTCAATTATCTTTCACATTTCTACTGTAATTGCTGTAATCAATGAAAAAAAGTATGATTGGAGAAAATTAAAACAAAGAAAAAAAATTAATAAATTCCATAAATGCAACTTACAACAACATTGAACGAATGAACTCTCTTCGAATAAAATAATTATATTAATGAACCCCCGAAACAATTATTGTAACTGTTTTTACTTTCATTTACATTAAATTTTATTAGTAATTTTGAAACCCGTACATACGAAAATAGTATCTTAAAAATTCAGTAGTTTGAAAGCAACTATTTAAGTCTGTTAATAGAATAGGCACGGATTTGGGCTGGCCGTAAAAACGCCCATACCTAATCGCCGATAGAAGATAGATAGATGTTACCTGCTATGATTTATGGATACCTGCTAGAGAAGTTGTAAGTGTACAGTACAGGTAGCAGGTTACGTTTACAAATGTAATTAAGGTTAATCTCAGTTTGAAAATCATCCCAGATTAGTTGTAATGCTGAAATTTTTTAAAGTGGTGTTGACCTTTTCGAGGGTAATATTTATATCTAATGACATAGTCGTTCACTATTCAAAGCACGTAAATTCGAGAGACAATAATGTGCGTCTGGGCGGCCTCTAGAAATGGTAACATGTCTACATATATCCCTTTCGCACCAAACATTTACAGCTATTTCTGTTTCTGTTCTCTTAACTCAAGTTAGTTGTGAATTAAACAGAGATATCGTTTACCCTACGCATACAGGTAGAGCACAGCAGTAGGCACAACATATCTTGTGGTTACAATTAACCAAACAAGGTAAACAAGGATAATGGAAGAACGTACACCAACTCTAGAAAAGGTGAGACAACTTAGTAAGTGTGGTTTAGGATCGATACACAGAAAAGCAGAAGCGAGCACAGGCAGAGCTGATCACTGCATAACTCAAGCTTGTTGTTTTTTAAGCCCGACTACAGATATCAAACTCGTAGGAGTACAACGTTGTCGCTTCGTATGGAAAGAAACCATTACCCTCATCACTTGTTAAAAAGAGAGGAAAAAGGAACGTTGAGATTTTTTTTTATTTGTGACAAATGTTAAGATCAACAAAGCATCAAAATATGGAGATGTAGATTAGAAAGTACATTTTGTTGATTTCTTTCTTCTAGATCATTCACGTTTCTTAAGTAAAATAAAATTATGTAAAATCGCTTTGAATTTTGATTAGGCATTAAATCCTTTATGCATTTTAATGACGAAAAGTCGTTCAATAAAGTAACCGACTTGTTCCCGTCCGGAATGCGTATGTTTCTAGTTTTAACAAAATTACGACGCGCATCTATCAGACTTTTGCTAGACAACACATTATCATAACATCTTATTTAGCATTTTTTCTTAACGGAATACTACTATAAATTATCAACGGATAGTAAAAATCGTTTTGTGGTTATTCATTTATAAGTAGCAACCAAATTGTGGTAAATGAGTTTATTAACTGCGTAATTAACAACGTGAATGATGACAGAAACTGCATTCCATATGCAAGCGTATTCATCGTAACGCCTGCAGAATTAATTGTTTACTGAGATTACAAAACTAATTCGATAAATAACATCAATCTCATTTTAAGACTTTGTTTATATTATTTATTCTCTAAACAACAAAATTGTTTATTGACACATACAACACTATAAATTGCAATTAATTCAAAGTTAATTAAATCAAGTCCTAAGACATTCTCAATTATTTTGTTGAGGATAACGACTTGGAAAATCCAATGAATGTTTTATGACAATTTAGTTCATTGTTCGCTTTTGAATATTTTTAACGAGTGTATTTCATGAAAAATAGGAGAAAATTCCCGGTAATTGGTTCTATTGATTTTTTTCAAATCAGCGTTGTTCCTTTCTTCCAGAAAAATTTACGAAATATAATAAAACGAAAGAACGCAAAAAGGAACACAAATATTAAGTAAAAATCGATACAACGAAAAAGAAACTCGGTTTCAAAATAAGAATATTTGAGTTATCAACTTTTTCGAGAGGGTGGGCTTTAAACAAAAGATTTTGCTATGGGCAATGTCTGTAATCGCAAATATTAGTTGAAGATATAAATGAAGCAAGAACGTATTTTTACAAAAACAGTATTTGAAAATAAAATAAAGGGATAATATAAAAAAAAAACTACAGAGAAGGGTTGTGAAGACAATGTCATTCCGATTAAAGAAATCCTTGTAGGCGTAGGGGTCGGTCAAATCTATGAGTTTCTAGTTTTAATGATTGCTTGCTCTTGATCTCAATAGATGGTGGCATGCCCTCAAAATCTTCATTGCAGTAGTATTTATGGTGGTAATACCTTTAAAAAATGTTTAATTTCACTTTTTCTTATTGCATGTCACTCATGTAATAAAAATTAATAACAATAATTATTGACTGAGGGAAATTTGAAATACTTTTCTGTAGCGGTTTAAAAAATCAATTTTTTTGTAGTCTTGTTTACAATTTCTTGTACATATTTGATAAAAATTTGACCCCAAGAATGAGTTGACTGTTGATATTCTGCAAGAAAGTTTCATTGTTGTTGACTCGAATGGTATTCGATTTTTGTTTTTCAATTTGGACATGTTATGATTTTATTGATTTTTGAGATCAGCGTTGTTTCTTGCCTCCATAAAATGTATGAAATATAATAAAATAGAAGGACAACAAAAATTACTTAAAATCGATAATATTTAATAAAAGTTGGGAATACTTTTTATCTAAAATTTTGGTTTCATATAATAGTGATCAAGTTTGTTTATACACACATTTTGCTATGCACCTTATCTGTTCTTTTTTCGCTTCGAATTCTACAAGATCTTGTTATGAAATAATTTTTCTCTATTTTGGTCTTAAAAGTAAATTAGTAAATTTTCTAGTAAATTGTTGTTAACTTTTATTTTCTAAGTTTTGTACCCTGACCTCCGTTGACAGCACAAATATTCAACCTTTATTCTTCTTCTTCATCTTTTTAATGTAGGATTACTTCTGTAATTTGCCTAATCTCCTTCTACCGTTCTTGTGTGGATGTCGAGACTCACCGTTTGGGTGCTTTGGCTTGTGGCAGTTTAATTACCGGTTTGTTTTTCATTATTCTTTTCGCAAGTCTCCCATCGTCTATCCTATTGGTCTACTCATTTTCCATTGTCTACTATTCCACATTCCTCTTTTATCTTTGTGTTCCTGATTCTATCTCTGAGACTTTTACTTATTATCCTTCGTAACGTCTTTATTTCTATCATTCTTATTGTATGTTTTCTTTTGTTCGTTTCACTTCTTGTTTCGGCTCCATAAGTCACTATTGGTCTTATACCTATCTTGAAGATTCTGGCCTTGCTTTCGATATTCATGTATTTATTCTGCCATTATACATCTCTGAGTTGCCCTGATATTCACTTATTTGCGTGTGCTTTCACTTCCTCTGCTGTATCTCTGTTACGCCCGATATTGACTCCCTGGTATTGGAATTTACTGACTTATTCGAGAATCCTTTTCTCCACCATTAGTTTGCAACGCACTGACTCCCTTGATATTACCATAGTTTTTTTTTATTTCTATTTTGATTTGTTGATGTTCTTTGCTGTTTTATTTAGCTGAAAGAGCATTCGTTGTAGATTATCTTCGCTGTCGGCTGTCAGCGCCACGTCGTCCGGAAATGTCTCGTTGCATTCTATATTCTAACGCTTTTTTTGTTACATTGCTGATATTTTTGTCCATTATAATGTTGAATATTGTCGGACGTAGGCTGTCCCTTATCTACTATCCACTAGCAATCTGTCATTTTATAATCGTTGTATTATTATAGTTTAGTTCTTCAACTAAGGTATTATTGATTAGTCTACTTTTCGTTTTTTTTAATTTCCATTCTACGTCACTGAACCTAACACGGTCAAATGCTACCTACAATATTGACAATTACCTGCAAAAATAGGTTTGTTAGTAATTTGGCTATGCTACATAGTAGGCTAATTTTTCTGTAATTTGATTCTTTTTTGTGGAGTTGTTATGTCTTTACGCCACTCATCAGGTATTGCTTCTATTTGGAGTATCTTGTTTTTGTTTATACAAATCGTGCGTATTCCTATAGCTTCTGTCGCACTTTGTTTTATGGTCTTTTTTAATTTTGTTACTATAACTAGTCAGTGTTAAAATTAGTAAATGATCCGATGTTATACATCGGCACTTCTCGCTTATGTTCCTTTATTTTGTTTTTTTCTATATTTGCAGAATACTAGTTTGTGATTTTTTTATCCTAGGTCTGAGGAATTCAATGTTCTTATGTCGAGTTTTTCTCAGGCAAAACATTTATGTAATTTATAACTTATTCCTACTGTTTCCCACGTTCTTTTATGCTGCCATTTATGTAGGAAAAGGTATTGTTTATTCTCAATTTGTTAGGCGCACATGTTTGTATGAATAGGTCCCAATTGTCATTAAAGTATCCGATTGGTATGCATTTTTCTGGGTGGATATAGTATTTATCAGTTCATGTATTTTGTTGAAGAATGCTTCTCTGGCGCTCTTAGACTTATTGATATCTGGACAATAAATACTGATTATGTGTGTTTTTCCTGTGCCGAAATTCAGCTCCGTATGTAAAATCCTTTCTCTCTGTTGTGTATTCCTTCAATGTAGTTGACATGTCTTGTGGAAGAGCAGGATCACTCCTTCTTGAGTTCTTTTATATTTCACTCTACTACTGTACATTAAGATAGAATTATTATGTATCACGTTTCGCTAACCATCTTTTTGGTTTCGAATGAAGCACAACTATCAAGTCTATGTCTGTTCACTATTAAAATGACCTCTTGGGCGTGTTTATTTCAGGTGATATGTTCCAGGATCATAATCGAATTATGTTCTTTTCCATCTTTTGTTTGTATTTTTATTCTGCTTTATTAATCTTAGTCCGTGTTTCTAGATTATCTTGTTTGTTGTGGTCCATGATTAATTTTATTAGTGGTTTTTGTTTTATTGGCTTCTCAGTGCCTGTATTTACCCTTCTCGTTATCCATTATCTAGCCGGGTCATAAAAGTCTATGAGCATTATTCGTTTTACGGTGGTTAGAGTATCCGACACACTGCTCAATCCAATTGTTTTCATTTAACGCAGGCGGAGTTTAACCTTTCTTGACATCAGATAAATTGCCAACCTAAATATTCTACAGGGATTTTCCTGTAAGAATATTTAAAAATCAATAAATAATATAAATAACGACCAAAATAGAAAATAACATAAAACATTTGATACAGAAGATTATCAAACGATTATGCATTCTGCAACAAGATGCAAAGCTTGGGTTTGTGTTTGAATATTTTGCCTTCTGTAACTTAGGTTTAAATGTACCATTAAGCAAACAAAAATTGGGACACTGTGGTTCTACAAGTTAAATAAGTATATCTACTTTAATGTTTAGGATGTAGTACTTGAGCTTCGTACATTCTTTTAGAATTAAACAAAAAATAGTGGTGAAGATTTACAGTTCAGGTAAACTCTAATACATTGCATTGAAATAATTGTTTTCTTGTCCCTAGGTTATCACTTAACGTTCGTCACATTTTATTTATTCATATTCAATGAATTTAATATTTTGACCGTATTTTTGTTTTTAATTTTAGATTTTTAAACAATTTTTCTACATCGATTATCAATTTTGCGTAATAAATCAATTTAATTAACCAAATTAATTGCCATAAGAGGGAGGGTTTCGTTTTTTAACATTTTTTAAATACGCAATACGAGTGTAGCTGTTTTCATTTGCAATCAGTTTAATGACTATTTCATCAAAATTTTCACATTACCTAGTCAATCACAAATCAGAGACAACTGGTATTATTGCGACAATTTATTGTCTTATCAAATACCATTCGAGCTTGTGCTATACCAGGAACAAACATTCATTTTGACAAAACTCAAGCTTTGCTACTTATAGCAAAGACTATATAAGTAATACGACTCGAGCAAATAACAAAAACGTTTTTTCGATAAGCAGGATGTAAAAGACAATAGTAGCTACTTACTGTAAATCCCTTCTTTCATTATTGTCCTTATTTTTAAAACTTATGGTAATGTCCTGTGTTTAACAGTAAAACATGATTTATGATTAAGGTGGTGAAATTTATCTCCCGTATGAATTTATATATTATTAAATTAAGTAACTGCTAATAATAGGCATTAGACATAATATCCAATTGCTGATAAAGCAATTCCTTTAATTAAGTGAGTAGGTAAAAGACTTGAAGTCAGACTCCAATGTAGAATATGATTTTTTAAGTATAAATATGACTAGTTTCGACACCTATTAATAAAAGGGTCATCTTCAGATGTAGTAAAGCATTGAGTTAAAATTAATTTAACTTTAACAATCATCCGAATGTAAAAAGGGCCGTTAACCTACACAGATTTTCGAGTTTTTAAAATATTTAGAAAAATATTTATTTTAACATTTTTGTTTAAAAAAAAGTTGTTTATAATTTAATTATACACAATTTTTGTTTAAACTATTTTTGATCCGATAAGTAATTACTGAGATATATTAATCACGTGACACTAATTGTTGTAACAATATCTCCACCAAGTTGACAAAAAAAGGTGTGGGAGAAAAGTTGTTGGAAATTCTATTGTCTATAGCGTTTGTTTGACTCATTTTTACCTAAAACGCAATTATATTTTCGCTTATAGGGGCGATGTGGAGTTCGGCGTTAAACGCTTGTTTGTTATTTCGATAGTCACTTTAAGAGCTTTCTTTTGTATTTCATTGGTTTGTTTCATTGTCACGCGTTATATGGGAATAGATCCGCATTGAATCGTCGTTGTCAGAATTCATGATCGGTGTTACATGTTGATATCTGGAATATTATGATTAATCAAACGTGATAATTTGTAGAAATTTGTGGTATGTAAGATTCAGGGTGTGAACTCTCATTGCGAAAAAAGCTAAGCCCATTTTTCTGAGTACATGGCAACTGACCATGAAGTGGCGACACCGGCTATCACTTGCTTATCAAGCAGCCGCTCGATGTGTTGAAATACTGTAACTATTCCAAGTGATTTCTGTAGATTTGCGTTTGAGCTACCCTCACTGATAAATTCTCAAAAAAAGGCGAGAGACATGTATGTAGGTGCGTTCGTAATTTTGCAATTATCACTGGATACTGTTATATTTGGTTGGCTGAATTCGATATATTGCGTTAAATACGCGCTTTAGCTTTTTCGAAATGTTGAAGAGTTCACAAGCTGCGTCTTACATACTACAGATTTCTACAAATTATTACATTTGATGAATCTGAGAACGTGGCAACTGTCCATGAGGTGGCGGCACCGACTATCACTTGCTTACAATTAATGTCGTGATTGTCCGCCTCAAAACTGACGAACATCGACTTAGTCAAAGACGACTTTAATTTTCTGAAGATTTTAACAAACAAATTTCAAACAAATTACTGCGGTCATACGTCCTTCATGATTACGAGTCTTGTTCATGAACTTTAATATTTTTTTATTTCTTTTCCTGTTTTGAGCAAAATATATTCAATCTAATTTGGATCATTTTGAGCAATTTTGAGAGTTTTAGTTCCTCGTTCATGCATAAACCCAATTTACACAAAAACTTCTTAGTAAATAATATTTTATAGTTATTGAAATAAATTAATTTTTCTTTATACTTTAATAATTTATATTTAATTGCTTCTTCTTCTTTCAGATAATGTACTAAAAAGTGTATAGGGTGTTCCATTAAAAAATATAGGTGACGCTAGTTTAAAGAATGTGATATGGTGTTACAAGCAGAACTACGATACTATATTACATACGCAATTCAGGAAATAAGGAATTCAGTCCATACTTTTTTTTACACAGAGTATGTAGGTATGTGGATTAATTATACAAAGGAATCTATGAAACAAAGGTTTTTGCAAATTGCATTTTCTACAACTTCTAATTGAGCATTTGTTTATAAAATGTATTTATTGGGATGTGAAGTTCTGTGGCGGATAACTTGTTTACTTTCTGAATATTTTCATTGGAATTTGTGAAACTATTAATTATTTATTTAGACATTATATCATCAGGTACTTTATTACGTTACTGAGTAGTCTTTGTTCAGTTTTCTATGTAATTTATGACTTTGTTTGTTTTGTACCCGGCCAATTGATTGTTCTATTCGAAAAAAAAATTTTACTGCTTATGTTTTGAAACATGAATCAATGCTAAGAATAAAACACGAAAGTATAATTTAAAACGTCTAGAATATTCTATCTAATTCGGAAAAGATACATCAAAATAGCACTGAAGTAGGGAAATCAATGAAGCTGTCTGTTGTAGAAAAATACAAATAAATTGACAAAAACAAAAAGAAAGTAAAAACGGAATACCTGAAATTATTGGTGTCGACTTTTCTATCGATACTCTTGAACAAGATCATTAGGTATTTAAATACACCCTGTATGTTATTTTTGTTACAAATTTAAGGTACGTGTAAGATTACAAGTATCGCTTATATCTCTTTGTTTTATAAATTACAGATTAATTATTCTTTAATTTCGTATTGTTAAAAGGCGTTTAAATGGTTGATTAATTTTTTATTCATTGCATCGTTATTATATCGCATTAACAAATCTTAATCGGTGTTTCTACGCTATAATGATTAATAATATAAAGGCAATGATTACAAACAACTGCTACTTTACAGTGAGTTATACACATATTCTTTGTTGGGAAATAAACAGGTTTCGTAACAATTCTCTGTTCCCTTTCAGCTCTCACGCAGACCACTTTCAGCACGAGCTTTTATAGAATATCGCCCTTCTTCGCGTTATCTTAATACAAAATACAAGCGAGACGACTATATTTTAAAAATTTAGAAGCTGCGTACAACGAAGCCGTTTTAAAAAGATACTGGAATACTCCTACTCGTTTACCACAATTATCTTTTCGAGAAATCCCATTTATGCAGGCTTAGTTTTATTCAACTGCAGAAACTTCGTAATCAAAACGATTTTTATAAAAAGCAAAACGTTAGAGACCCAAAAAAAAAGTGTGTTTGCACCTGAGAAAAAAATTAATTTACATTTTTGACCTCACATCTACAAATAGAAATCATTGTAGTGGCAGCTTGGAGGAATCGAGGACGGTCTTCGCAAATTAATTAATTATCATTAGCAAATTGAATTATTCATATTAGATTCTGAATAAACTATTGATTGTTTCTACCAGAATGCATTTGATTGTTTTCACTTTCCACAATTACCTTTATGGTGATGGTTGACGTACAAATGTAGCCCTAAATATCAAAGCGTCTATTGATTTATTTTAGGAGTTCACTTGCATTAACGAAATTTCAATAGGAATGGTTACGTTATTAAAAATAGATCGTCGATTGTATAAACATACTGTAGTTATTTTAAGTACACGCCAACGAGTCGTAAAAAGTGACTACTGTTGGAATATCTAAAGGGGTGATTATTATTAACACCAATTTATTCAGTGAATGAAAGAAGCAGACAACTATTTATATCGTTGAGACGTTTACATTTCAAACTAAATTCCAAGGACTAATCTTTACAAAACGCAGGTAAAATATTTAAGAGCATCTTTTGTGTCCAATATAGTAGTGAAAGAAATACTAAGAAAGAATTAAGAATATCCGTCTTGAGGGCAGATGTAGTTGGTGGCCTGTGCCGTGGTAAGTGCGGCTGATCAGTTTTTTTACAGCGGTTTGTTGGCCGACATATCGAGACCGATTCCTGATTATAGGCCTCCAAACATCACCTGCCGTCCGCACACCACATATTCATATTAATATGGCACTCGGTACAAACAAAGCTTTACATTTTCTTTATTATCACTATGTCCCACTTTTTATCTTTTAATAGGCAATAACTTCTAAATTTGCATTTTGTCGATGTCTTACACATTGTTTTACGCAATCAGAAATTGCATCAAAAGTGTACATGTGCATTTCTACGAATCGATAAAAATCCTATAATTGCTCATTGTAATACCCTTTAAATTCTTAACTGAATTATTCAGGTAACGTTCTGGCGTTGCTAATTCAGAGACCTCACAATAACGAAAGTAAACACTGCGATTTTCTGCAATGAATAATATTCTCAATATTGTATACAATCGCGCACGTACATACATTGTCATTGAAAAGAACGAAACCTCAAATTATGCGAGTGATATATCATTAGAAAATTACCTTTCCCCAATACAGTTTTAATGTGTGAAGTCATAAATTGTATCTGTTAACACAAACAAATTATTGTTCCGGTGCCATCAAGTTTTAAAGAAAAATATTACTTTATCAATACAATACTTTATTTTACTTTGCCCAAAAGTTTGTGGTATGATTATGTACGTTTCTGGTGCTTTTTAGAAAGGAAGTCTTTTGGGTTAAAATATGTTTCACCCCTTTGACAAGTACCTTTATCAAGTGTACATAATTAATGATTTTTGATTCTAGAACATGACGTGGGATCAAAATATCATGAAATGGTGGTTCGATGAACCACTGCATTAGAAGAAGATATTGAAGACTTTCTTGCACGTGGCAAAGTTTATAAATTTATGCAAGGTAAACTTTGTCCACTATCTTGTCTATAAGATGTCTTTTAATTTCAATTGGGTGATTGGTCTCGCTCTTATCTAGTAGATATTTAATAAAATTCTTGGATATCTTCTCTCTCCCACCTCTTATATTAGATTTATTTATTTAATCGAATGTTACATTTCCATTATTGATGTAAATGTTATGTATGGTAGCCCAGAAGATCAGGTTTCGTCTCCACATGTGTATAGTGTGGTGACGAAACCGTGTGCAATTGTGAATCGGTTTGTCTTGGCAAAGCATTTGCTTCAAGGTTATCAAAACCACTAAAACCTAAACATGCCAACCCTTACTCACCTTAGTATTTATATGTATTAATATTAATAAAGTGTGTAAACATTATAGAAGACAATGAAGAAATAAATGGCAAAGAAAATAATGGAAAAACAGATAATCAAGACTGAGAATATAAAGTATTGCTTAACTTCAGATGTCCTTCAAATTAGTAAGCGATAATACTGCTTCGTCCGTTAAATTATGAGTGTTTGCAAACTTTGTGAATTGACAATCCTCCACAATATGTGCAATGATCTCTGGTTTGTTTCGACAGTCACGATTTGGATTAGAAATCACACCCTATTTAAACAACATAGAGTAAAATGCCCTGTTATTGTGCGATTTACTTTTGAGCAAATTTTTCTTTTTTTGATCAAAGCCCCGGGGTCATCAATGAGACGTTTATTGAAAATATGAACTCCACCTCATAATTTTTTCTCTCTTCAACTTCAGAAAAAGCCGTACTTAAGTAGTCTTTCAACCCTACAGGACTTCGAGGTTTAAGTTTTTTAGCTGAATGGTTCTCAATATCATTCCAAATTCGTAAGTAGGTTTTTTTTATATCAAATGTCATTTAAGTGTCGTGTCCTCTCAGCTTTCGTGATACCACAATGATTTTGTTGAAATGACTCCAAGATAGATGATGATAAGATGGAACAGATAGAGTATGATTTTAGATTTAAGAAAGTTGTGGATTTCAAAAATATTAATTCAGAATTTTTTTAGTGTTCCTGCTCTATTTGCATTCACTTTTTAAGGAAGTTTAAGTATACCTACTACTACTTTGTCATACGAATCAACAGAATTCTCTTTTTGGTAGGGCTTGTGGTTACTGATACACATTTCGTTGATTCAAGTTTGGCAACCAGTTTAACCCGTAACCACAGACGTGCTAACAACGTTACACCGTCACAGACATGTAGTCATTATGACTCCTATTTAAAAAAATTGAAAACGTGAAATATTAAAATATTTGCAACTGTGAAACATAACAATATAATTTGATGACTAAGTGTTTAGTGCCTACACGTTTTAATAGATTTATAAGAAAACAATGTGTACTTACATGCATATTTATTTGGAATGTAAGTAGGTACTTTTATATTACATTTCATTTATTATCAAGTTACGGGAAGTACGCAGAAAAATGAAAATATGAACTCAAATAAACATAAAACAAATAAAACTATAAAAAAAACCTTACATAATAGAAAACTACAATAGATTTTTTCACATGTTTCTCAAGCAGCACAGTCAACACATACCCTTTTTGTACATTCCATGCAAATGGGAATTTTACATATAATGCAAAAATGAGATGTTTTTCTCCTTTTACTTGCAGGGCATCTTCTACACGCTTTTCTAACTTCAAATTTTTCTTCTTCACTGCCATTATTAAGTTCTTCTTTTATTTGCAGCACTCTCCTAATACACATCCTAACTTCTCGTGTAATGCGAGGATTCTGTAATCTACGTTCCATTTCAGGTCTAACCAATTGCATTGCTAATTGTTTAATAAAATCAAATCTGGTCAGTTTGGGATTATCTCTGTATGCCTGATAAAGTATATAAGAATTAACCGAAGAAATGTCCACCATTCTAAAGAATATAGCCATAGGCCAACGCCTTGTTCTTCGACCTGATGAATAAACACTACATTTCTCATCAAGACATCCACACCTCCTTTTGTATTATTATAATAGGCGATTATTTCTGGTTTACCATCTTCAGTGCCCTCTTGGTGATGAACAGAAGAAACTAATATAACACCTTTATTTTTCTTAGTCATGTAAGATAGCATTGTTATGTTATTAGTGTACCCATACAACGATGATCCTACATCCCTTGTTCGTTTTGGAAGAAACTCTGGAGGGATTTCCTTCTTGTTTTTCTTAAGAGTGCCTACGTAGGTCAGTTTCACTTCTTTTAGTGCATCTACCAACTCTATCGAAGAAACCAATTATCGGCAGTTATGTTTCGATTTGTACCCATAATTGGTTTTGCGACCCTAAGTACAGCTTGAGTTGGCTTAGAGTACTTTTTAAGATCGTCGGATAAACCATATCCATTCGAGTCTTTGCCACTATAAATGTAGGCGTTCAATAGGTATCCACTTCTTGCATCCGTTAGGGCAATTATTTTAATCCATACTTGCAGGGTTTTTGAGGCATGTACATTTTGAATTTTGAACGACCTCTAAATGAAACTAACATCTCATCTACACATGCACAAAAACCTATTATGTAAACATTCTGGCAATTACGTATAAATGCATTAAACATTTCTGAAATTGGGGCAAGCGCATCCTGATTTTTACGTTCAACTCTGGTTTCGGGATCGTCAAACTTGAGAGCAGAAAGAATGACTGCAAATCGGTTGGAATTTGTAATACACCTAAATATGTCGCGACCTGAACCATCAGTAGCAAATAAGGACCGTAAATCTTCATGATTAGATTTAAAATTGCAGTGAACAAAAGCAAACCTATGAATGACCTAAGTTCGACGACATCCATATCACGAAGATCACTTCTAGTTTCATTTTTATATTTCAATCTTATTTTAGCCATGCGTGTATTTGTCCACTGAAGAATGACGCCAATTATCTTATCATCAAAGATTGAATTCCATACATTTTCTGGCACTTCCTTGTAAACTGCACGATTTTTCAATCCTGGACATTTTGTGACAATATTATGACTGGATGTACGCGAGTTTTACAACATCTAGGTAGCTTAGACCACTTGTAATGATTTTTCCCATAGAAATAATTTGTACTAGGAGGGGGTTCTAGTTCCTCAGGCAGTAGATTTTCATCTTCAGTAACATTATGCGTAATATCTTGAACTGCTTCTATTTCAGACTCAGTATCACTATCGCTTGGAACATAATCAGCATCGGATTCTATGTCACTTGTGTCAGAACTAATCTCTTCTAGCCATTTCATCAATGTTTCTTCGTAATCTTTATCTCCATACTTTACCCTCTTTGATGGTCCAGGTTTTTCCTCTTTACTCATTGTTATAACCTAAATAAATCATGCAAATCGATTTGATATTAACACAAAAATTGTCACTTTTATACAGACCTGACGTCTATTTGACCCCTACGAATTTTTAAGGCGGGATAAAGAAATAACTAAGCACAATATCAACACACTACTTTGACAGACGACGTTATACTAAGAGCTAGGAAGGTACTAAGACTGACAGGCATATGTCTAACAGGGGTGGGGAGAAATCTGAGATTTATCATACGGACGGAGTCAATTTGACTCCTTGTCTGTGGTTACGGGTTAAGTCATTTAAGATATTTTACCTAGTAATCTCTAATTATGATTGTAACTATCACACTACTTGTTTTGTATTTGTATGTGATCTCACATTATAGTCCGTAAAATGTAAGATTCGTATTTTCGGATTAGCGCTTCATTCAACTGCCACAGGTAGAAGGTATATCTATTTCGTTTCCTCCTACAGCGTATGATGTAGGCAGAAAAAGTAGAATGTTTTTAACGCGACGGGTGGTGAACTAACACCTTCACTACACGTAACGAGATATCGTACATTTAAACATTTGGTTAGAAAGAGACAACAAAACGAATGGTATGTTGCAGTTTAACCAGTAAATACTCACATAAATTCGCTTTAAAGCGGTATTGAAAATGTTTCTAGCGTAAAGTGCATAACTTGTAATTCTAAATATATTTATGTTAATCATTTGAAACAATGCTTTAATGACCTTTTTCTAAAACAAATTAGATAATGACGTTACCGTAATTATTTCTTTTAATGAGTTACACATATTTTTAAATACAGTAATGACATTAACCTTCATTTATCTTGGCAGAAAGTATAAATTCAACTAATGAAGTGAATTATTGTTTACTTATTATTAAGTAAGTACATGCTTACTAATAGAAAGTTAATAAAAAACCAAAGTTACGTTTTCCAAACATTCAAACTGTTCAATCTCATATTTATGATTTTGTGTTAATCCAAATAAAAGTTTAAGTAGTAAATATTTTAATCAACCACTAAACAACAGTAGTACAACATATCGTACATAATTATAGAAATAAATATTTACAAAAATTACACAAAGCATTGATAAATAGGTACAAATTAAAAAAAACAAATATGTTTTAAACCATGTCCTCTGTATCTGCATATAAATCATCTTCCGAATCACTGCTTCCAACAGAAATGATTAATGGTGTTACCTCGACATCTAATAATTGCTCTCGTGACCACCCCTGTACTATAACTTTTCAGTATGTAAAATTGTTTTTTCCACACTGCACTATCACACTGTTGCAGAGATTCTTCCCACATGTGTAACACACTAGCATCCGAATATCCATCTCTACCGATGTGTTTGTCGTAATAGGACTTGCAGATCCCCCAAATGTGTTCAATTGCATTAAATTGACAATGGTAGGGTGGTAGTCGAAGAATAAAGTGACCATGTTCTTGAATAATGTTGTCCACTACGTAGCGTTTTTCTATTGCATGTTTCTTTGCAAGATTCAAAAGATTTATCTTTAAATCTTTTCGGAAAAAGATATATTTTATTTTCAACCACTCCTGTATTTCTTGTTTTTCCAAGCAGTCGACGGCATTCGTTCCATAAGACGGGAATGATAAGACGCGTTGTCCATAATTATCAAAGACGGATTGCATAGCTTTGGTAATAACTGTTCTGTTAACCATTTTTCAAAAACCGTAGAGTCCATATTATCGTGGTAGTCTGATGTTTTAGATTTTGCAACAAATACTAAACTTGCACCTTCTATAAAACCATCAGAATTTCCAGCGTGCAAAATAATATACCTTTTCCCAGTTGAAGAATATTGGGCATTTTTAACAGTATTTGGAGTATCATCTTGCCAAGATCTTTTAGGTGATCCTCTGGAAAATATCCACGTTTCATCCAGAAACACAACAGATAAAGGTGATTCTGCATTCATGTTCTGTATATATTGTTTTAGAAATTTAACACGCGCAAATACAACACTGTTCTTTTCGCACAGCGCTCTCCGATTACAGTCTTTCTTATACTTAAAACCAATATCACTCAAAATCTTACTTATGGTCGGTCTAGATGCTTCTAACAAGCCTTTAACATGTAACGTATGTTTAAGCGCATCTAACGTGACATGTTTCTTTTGTGCGTACATGTCATACAGTACATCCCTTATTGTATGTTTTAATCCTTCTGGTATATCAGTAGTTTTATATTTTTTCCGACATCTCTTGTTCCTTTTAGGCAATGGAGTGTTAGTTTTTCACTAGCAATGATCTTTTTAATGTGTCAACTGATATTTTAAAGCATCACATGTTCTTCGCTGCACTGCCATAACACTACATAAAGAGCCACTGTTATCTTTTTCTCTGCAGAAATATTCATGTACGTTAAGAACTAATTCGCGGCACCGTTCATTTAAGCATTTGCCAGGCATCTTTCGACGTTTTAAAAGAGAAAGCACGAAGAAAACTACACAATAATTCACTTCATTAGTTGAATTTATACTTTCTGCCAAGATAAATGAAGGTTAATGTCATTACTGTATTTAAAAATATGTGTAACTCATTAAAAGAAATAATTACGGTAACGTCATTATCTAATTTGTTTTTAGAAAAGGTCATTAAAGCATTGTTTCAAATGATTAACATAAATATATTTAGAATTACAAGTTATGCACTTTACGCTAGAAACATTTTCAATACCGCTTTAAAGCGAATTTATGTGAGTATTTACTGGTTAAACTGCAACATACCATTCGTTTTGTTGTCTCTTTCTAACCAAATGTTTAAATGTACGATATCTCGTTACGTGTAGTGAAGGTGTTAGTTCACCACCCGTCGCGTTAAAAACATTCTACTTTTTCTGCCTACATCATACGCTGTAGGAGGAAACGAAATAGATATACTTTCTACCTGTGGCAGTTGAATGAAGCGCTAATCCGAAAATACGAATCTTACATTTTACGGACCATATTTGAATTTATTTTCACATAGCATTTGCGTAAACAATCTTCACGTCAAAGCGTTTCCTAATGAAACAATTACAAAACGTCAATTCATCACAGGTTATATATGAATACTGTTTTATATTTTGGAAAATTCTTAAATTTGGAATTACAAAAACTAATGCATTTTCTTTCTATTTTTCAGTGTTTATATCATGCTTAAACACAAACCTTTTCCAGATTAAAAAATGTTAAATCATTTAATAGTTTAATTTCGGATTTTTACAATAAAAATTAGTTTATATTTTTGTTTTATTATAAGTACATAAAAACTTATAATTACTTTTTTACCTTTTCGTTACATTCTAATCTAATTATTTAACAAGCTAAATGCAATTTGGCATTTCTGTTGTTTCTTAAATGAGATTTAGCATTAACTTTTATGTTCCTCGTCACCAGTGAAGAGGAGTGCATTTACTGATGATCATAACTATTGAGTTTAGAGTGTAGTATTTTTTAGTCGTAAAAACAATTGAATGAATCAAAAGTGTTGATAATTGTGAGTTGTTTTATATTTCTTTGCTATCTGTAAAATATTTTTAAAATCCATTAAAACGTGACATTGGTAATAATGAGAATCGTATTTCTAAAATTGCATTATACAGGGTGTCTCAAATGAAATAGAAAAGTCTAGATAAGAGATGGAATTCTGCGATAAAAAGTATTTGGGTATTTTTCAATTTGACACACACTTAATTAGTAATTCAAGCTAGCCAATCAGAGACACCGCTTGTGTTCCCGTCGGTAAGAGCAATATCTTGAGCATATTTAAAACGTTGCATTATGAAAAGTATAACTTTTCTCTGTATAAAATAATTATTGTTTTATAATTTACTTCTTTAGTATTTTTGTTACCATACTCAAAAACGTCCTATAATGGCTTTTTATTTTTTTGATTATTAGAATTACTACGTCAATTTCTATTATCCTTAATAATAGTATTTATTCTTCCAATACATTTATTGTATATGATTCGTTAATTCATAAATCGTGATATCCTACAGAGAACTAAAGTACTTAAAAAATTCACTTCTGAAGTAAAATAGATTTTTGGTGAGCATATTATTAATGTGATGTTTAAAAGATTTATTATTTAACATTTTTAAATTATTTGGTAGAATACTATACATTTGAATGCCTATTTTGGGCTATTCTTATTACTTCCAATCGACGAAGACAAAATCTTAACAACTTTTTTCTTGTAAAATAGTTATGAATATCATGTCAATTTAAAATATTATTTTTGTTCATATGGGTCTCTATTATATCGTGTGTCCCACGGAGAACGCAACATAGGACTTTTATTAAGGCAAAATATAGAATGGATCTACTAGTGCTTTGAAATTTTCAACCAATGCGACGTCGGTATGTGTCATCTTGATTGCTCTGAAGTTGCAGCAACCAACTTAAATTTGAATTATTAGCCCTACTTTTATAACTTTCTGCAATAACGAGTGTGTATACAACTGCTGAAAAAGTTCAAATGGTTAAATGGGTATGCAGTGGTGAAAGCTATAGAAACTGTTCAGCATTATTTGTTGCACTTTTTCAAGATCGACCGATTCCAAGCGAGTATTTCAAACCTTTGAAAATACTGGCAGTATTCACAAGCGGCCAAAGCTGGTGCAGCTTGACAGGCTTAACAACAACAACGACGAGATTGATGTACTAGCAGCATTTCAGCATAATCCGATCATAAGTGTTCGACAACTAAGTGTTAATTGCGGTCTAAGTAAAAGTCGTGTACATAGAATACTAAAGAAACACAAGTATAAGTGCTACCATTATTCTCAACATCAAAAGTTTTTCAGAACGGATGCTGAAAAAGACAAAAATTTTGTGAAATTTTAATGGAAAAATCTAATAATGACGATAACTTTATTAAAAATCTGTGTTTTACTGATGAATGCACTTTTACATTAAATGGAACATCAAACATTCAAAATTACCGTTTTTGGAGCACAGAAAACCCTCATCTGTTTATACCAGCTCACACCCAATATCCCCAATCAGTAAATGTTTGGGCTGGGATATTTTCCAATACCGTAATAGGTCCTTTTTATTGAGGGTACCAGTGCCCGTGTTATATATAGGCAAACTAGGCGACCGCCTAGAGTAAAATTTCTGGAGGGCGCCTAGAAAATGATTTACGTAACGTCAAAATATAATATCATATCATTAATAATAAGTATATCAATATACTTTACGTATTTATCAGAGATTGTTATCGTAAAAAATGTGCAAGTAAAAAGTTTTAAATGCATATTCTTAAAATTGGTCATCTTTGAAACCAACAGTTAGGATTTATGATACCTTCTTCTTCTTCAAGTAGCATATCCGTTATTGGACGTTGCGCACCCCTCGCATGTATATGTGTTGTGCGTGACAGTAGACACATACACATGGGATCTACAGTTTAACGCCGATTCCGAACGGCTTAGTTGAGAGGTTTACTAGGCAAGTATACTCTCGCTGGTTTGCCATTGCCTTGCGAGAGAGTACGGCCGAAAAATTCGATGTTTGCACCGGGAATTGAACCCGAGGTGCCTGCTTAACAACTAACACACTTAACTGCAGAGCTACGACTGCATATATGATACTTATTGTTTGTAAACCCCGTCCGGGCCATGTGGTCTATTGACAGCTTTATTGTTTGTTGACTCTTTTACTAAGAAAATTATTCTTTATTGTAAAGCTTTAAAAATCTAAGAAATTTTGTAGTATTAAAAGTGAAATCCTGTTTCTAACAAGAAAAGGTTTACGCCCCTTTGGAATTACTCCACAGTAGTTACACCACTAAACGGTACTATTTCTAAGAAAAAAAATAGTATCGCCCGTTTTCTAATGCTAAATGACGACACCTAACTCAAATGTTATGCAATCTAATAACAAGTGGCCGTCTATATTTAAAATTATAAGGGGCTTCTTAAATTCAAAAATTTGTACAAATTGAATTTAACTAATGTATGAAATAAATTGTCAAACAATCGAAATTTAGTTACGACAAATTCTTTGAATTATTATTATTAAATTTGTTTTTACCGCCGATTACCTATGGTAAATTCTACTTAAACAAAATAATCCTTCTAGGAATTATTACAATGTTAGTAAAATTTTACTTTCTACCCCTTTTGTTTATAAAATACCGACCAAGTCATAAAAATTGCCAGCACCAGTATGTCGTTGCTTGCGGATTAGTTTGAAAACATAAATACAGGCTCGGCTCAGCCATTTTAACATACAAGGGTAGTAAAAGACGTTTTTCATTTTATATAAATACGACAACAAAAGCAACGAAGCCGTCATTCGTCAGTTTCTTCATTAAAGATAGGTAATAGTCTAAATTTTCATTGCATCAGATTTGATGGGAAATATAATTTTTTATAGAGTTCGGCTTGTTTTGTAATAGATTCTATTACATTACCTACAGACTTTTCGCATTACGGTCGGGAACAAACTGATAATTTTGCACTTTGATAGTAAATAGTAGATTATTATAAATAATAAAAATGAATACTGACAATAAAATTGACAAAAACGGTGTCAGTAATGACAATGTACGTTTTGACTATGCTGCCACTTCTACCAAAATGTTTAAAAAGCTAAAAGTGCAAGTGCTAAAGTGTGTCAAAAATAAAGTGGTGCTGAAAATAAAAACCCAAAGCAGAACGAGACAATAAAGAAGCAAATAAAATTGCAAAGCTCTGTAATACAACGCAGTTTTTAATTCTAAAACCTCTTGTGATAGCGATTGCGATGTCAGTGGTACCGATGATAATAATAATAGCAAAGGCGATAATAGTGATAAGTTTACTACATCTAGCTCCACCTCTAACAATTTAGAAAACCGTAAGTTTTAATATAGCTAAAAATATTTTTGAAATCTATTCGATTCGTAGGCAGAGTTTTAAAACAATAATTTTGTGCTTCCCAGAGAAAAAAGTCTTAACACCACATTTTGGAACAGTTACCATCATCAGTAACGCCCTTCCTCTCCCACTACCACAATGTCTGCCTTAATGGACAGGACAATCTAAAAGGTGAAACTAGTGAAACATCAGCTTTATTTTTCTGTATTCAAATAATTTGTTTCATTCCGTTGATAGTGAATGGTTTTGATTATAACCATATACCCCAGAAAAAGACAGTATGCCTAAATCTTTCATTAAGGAAGATTTTACAATAAATATAGATGTTAAAATTTTAATTGCGTTGATAATAATATGACGGTTTATATAACTTTTAAAACAATTAACTACAAGTAAATGCAACGATAGTCAACAACTTAATGTCTTTAAACACAACACCACCTTTCATAATAAAGGATGTAGGCATCTTCTTTTTTCTGGCGTTTCTTTTCTGTAAATAGTTCTGTCTTCTTTGACTTATTGAATGTCTTGCAGTTGTTCATGAAGGAAATATCTTCAACATCACGGACAAGGACAAAGCAATTGAAGTTATCTGAAATAGTTGATCGTCCCAAACTCAAAACATTGATTTTTTTTCTAATTCTGTATCGCAGATGACCCTTCCTTATGGCCACAGTCTCTTCCTCCATCGTACCGGGACAGACTTATTATTAAAGGTCCGTGGAAACCTCCTAAGAACTTTACGTTTCTATTAACTAAAGCAAGAAAATTCTCCCAAGCTCATTATTCTTTGCAAACAATTGACAGATCATGGGTGTTGTACTCCGTTGAACATGATGTAGTTTATTGCTTTGTTTGTAAACTTTTTGCTACTTCAAATTATTTAAGATCTTGCATGTCGCAGAAGAGATTGAGTGGTTTAGCAATGCTATGAATAGAGAGCGAGTTGACAAATTAAATTGACTTTGAAGTAGTCTTTGATGACTTTTGTGCTGTTAGGGAAAGAAGAATGTTGTAATTTAGTAGAGATTGATATTTTTGTAAATTGTATAGTATTATTGATAATGTATTCATAGATAAGCGCAATCAATTTTGTAATTTTATTATTATTATTAAATTACAGTTGAACCTTATTAATCTGAACCTCCTTAAGTTAATTTAGACTTCAATTAATCAGCAGTTTGATAGCAGATTATAAGAACTACGTACTTTTATAATGGGAATTCGAAGCTGTATATGCAGTTGTATTAGTTTTAGGTCTCTTGTACTGCTTTAAAAGCTATACTACATAATGGGCATTGAAGATTTAATAATTTTTCTTACATTTTTATCGAGTAGAAACACTATTAGTTCAGGTAAATAAGTATAAGTTCAGTACAAATAAACATTTTTTTATACAGATTCTGCAAGTTTAATATTTTTGTCATGTTAAAAAGCGCCTCAATTAATTTTGCCTAGCATAAAATTTTGGTTAGCACGGGCACTGGAGGGTACACTTACTGCTGTTAAGTACCGTGACCCATTAATTGAGCATGTGCTACCAGCATTGCACGAAGTTGCTAAAGAGGATACTGTTGTTTAGTATCAGCACGATGGGTGTCCAGCTCATAGTGCTAATCTGGTAAAAGGCCTCTTAAATGATGCGTTGCCCAGAACTTGGATTGGAAGAGGTGGTGAAATTGCTTGGCCACCGAGATCACCAGATTTGTCTCCTAATGACTTTTTCTTATGGTCATACATTGCCTCTAAAGTGTATTCAGATCGACCACACATCACTGTCGTGTCATTAAAGGACAGAATTGTAGAAGTTTGCTTTAATCTTCCGGCAAACGTAATCTCTAATGTGCAACGCAATTTTTATAATCGATTATTCATTTTACAAAGGTTTGACTATTGTGTGCATAGATCTCATGTGTGCATTTGCAGAGATTTAAATTTATGATCTTCTTTTTGTGAGTTCAAACCGAGGTTCAAACATTGAAAGCTGTTAACTATTTGGCATTCTCAAATAATCACAACATTTTTGTTGACCTACATTTAGCTTGTACGACTCCCGCAAATAATATTCCAAGTTAAATCACTTTTTAGGTAGGTACTAAAATAATAATATTCCTTGCCTGTCTCCTGGTTCTTCCTTCATCGTGTTTTCACAAGTATCGGTCTTATATCGTGAAGTTCTTAACATGCTGAATAAAAATGAAACCTGAATCCGTTTACATAATTATACTTTCATAGGCACCTTTAATCATATATAACTGCATCTTAAATCAGCTTAATATTCTTTATAATGTACTTTTTGTTTATAACCTAAAATTAATTTTCGAAAATAATTATGCGTAATTATGTAAAAGAATTATTTGTACTTACTTGAGAAAGCGATCACATCAAAGCGACTAAAAAATTAGAATTTTCGCAAAAAACAAAATAATAAATTTTTAGGTTGAGAAATGGCAAAAGGAATATTAGAGTTGTGGTAGGCATGACAATCATCACACACACAAACCGCTCTCTCTTTCTTACTTCAACTGACACTTACAACGCACGTCGTATCGCGACGGTGAATAATATCATAGCACAAGTAGATCCGTTCTATATTTTGCCTTAATAAAAATCCTATGTTGCGTTCTCTCTGGGATACATGGTATAAATACACGGAGCACCAAGGACTTTTAATTTTTAAATACCAATCTACAGGTATGTATGTGTAAATACAAGGAACAGAGACCATACATCTTATTTTTTGCATAACAAAACATTTGAAACGCATGTGGAAACTCCAGAACTACTTCGCGAATTTCGTAGTTGTGTAATTTGTTTACTAAAATTATGTCATAAGCACAGTCAAATATTTTGCTGGTATCACAAAATAAACCAACGGAACATTCTTCTCGTGTTTATACAATCAACTACTGTAATAAACACGTTAGTCATGGCTGTAACTATGGTGTAATTTGCCCAAAAGCCGATTTGATCTTAATATTTCTTGCCGCCTCATTTAATCAATCAACCTATCCAGCGTGGTATATTCGAAATTTTTTGAAAATATAGATGATATGCTACAGTTATTTGTCTGCAATTTTTTGGATTATTTCTATCTGCTTATTTGATAAGATGGAGGAATAAAATTGTGCATGTGTATAATTTTAAACAACACATGTTGTATTTCCCTAAGTTTTGCCAGATGTCCAGCAATGTTTGTTGTTTACTACGATTAGAGTTTTCAGGCATTTCGATTGATTAGGATTGTCACTGTTGGACACATCGTGTTCCAATATCCAATGAATTTACCTTGATGTCAAAATGTGTTTTTTTCGTTAATTTTGCATCCATCGAACATAACAAAAACCCAAAAAAAACTGGGATCGTCGTGCGTTTTAAACCTATGTGTGTCACAGCAAAATGCTTCTTATAAAACTCGTATATAAACATGGTGCCACCAAAGAAGATACTTGCGTCATTATTTTCTGATGTACGAAATAACGTATCGATTAATATTAGAATAAGACATAGATATGTGTAAATAAAGAAGGAAGATGTACTATATGCGTTATCAGCGTTATGAAAATTTATTCAACACCTGATGCCGCATTTCGCTCTTATTATGAGCTCATCAGAGGTGTATACTTAAGTGCGGTATACAACTGTACAAGACGGCGGTTGGTCTTTTAAACTCTCGTGTTATGCTTCTGTACAAGTTTTTACTTGGCTTTATCGACACTCGTGCGTTTCAAGCATTAAAAGCTGTTGCTTAGATAGCGATATGCACGTAAACGCACACATGTCGTTACATTTAACTGTTGGCATTTTCTTAGTTTATACTAATCATACGTGTCAATGCTTTTACACGAGATGTCGTCAGACACACATTTTGCTTTTATTCAATTGACTTCAATTTCATTTAAGTTGACGTTCTGTCAAATGTCGGTCGCTGTCATTCTTCCTTCATTCTGTATTTTTGGTTATTAATTGCTGTCACTTGTTAATTTTTAAGATTAGTATTTCAACTGTCAACCACATATCTTGCCAACACTGTTTTAGTTACTTTCTAATTTTAACCCGTAACTAAATAGTAAATGCTCAAATTGACTCAGAAGTTTTAATATTGATTCATATGCGCATACTTATGACGCAGGGATCTTCGTTTATGGCAAGAAATTTACCATAATACACTATAATAAATGTGTATTCAAATAAACAGAACAACAACGTTTCTAAGAAACAAATGGATGTTTTGGCAACCTAAAGGTAATTAAACTTTTTGCAGATTTAAAAGTTACAGTAAACTATTTTCGCTGTCAAAGTATGTATGTTGATTGGTTGCGGAATTTTTTTGGAGTTCGCTAACTAATTAACCACATTTCTGGCAATTGCGAAAAAAAATTTCCAGATTCAGTCAACACACGAGTGGTGTTGGATAAGAAAATGGCATGACACCATCACCATTTTGAGAAAAAACTCTAATACAATCTGAGCAAAAAGATACATTCATTAAATTAAATTTATTAAATTTAGGTCTGGTCTTTTCACCTCCAATTAACTTTATCAGTCGCTCAAGTACTATGGAAACACAGTATTGAGCCAATGAAACTTTTAGAAAATCGCGTTTCTAATGTAGTTAACCGACAGATAAAATTAACTGGAGGTCAAAAGGCCAGACCATTCAATTTGGCAATAGTTTTGCTGTCAAAAAATTTCCACTTTCACATCATTGATTATGGTGAATCTTCTTCTTGTTAAATACTTTGTTTGCCGCAATGTCACAATAACGAATTTTCTCATATTTTCTACATCATTAATTTTTAAAGAGATAATTTCATCACCTCTTATATTTTGACCATTTTTTGTATAACGCACATTTTTTGTTTAAGAAACGCTATTACTCTTTGAAATCTACAAATGACTAAACATCATATTTTTAATAATTTTTTTAAGGAAAACAAACCTGCAAACTTTCATTTACAAGCAACTTTTGAGCATATACCATTTTGCCCATAAAGAATTAGGACTAAATCTACAAGATTCACCTAGACCAACAAAACATCTTCAGTTACCCCAATCACACTATTTTTGTTCTGCCACTTTTTGAAGTCGCCGTATACGCGATCGTACTAGCTAATTTTGCAGGTAATAAACTTGAACCTACACTGCTGGCTTCCTCAATAATTTCTTTTGGCACATCTATTTTCGCTTTCTCCAAAACAAATGAAAAGAAAAATAAACATACATGTTCATGGTAACGCTTCCATAACTTTCGACGTTTACGACAGATTATTGAGAATTTTTTGGTAATCAAAATTTAAATTTATCTAACCTTTTTACAAATGAGAAACAAATAAATATAAAACAATACACGCAAAGTAAGGGGTTGACTAACTTAAGGAGGTAACTGACTCGCCTGCGGGTCGTCATTTATAACCTTCCTTCCCCAGTAACAACCTTCTTACCTTGCTAGTAATGTTATATACTATAAATAAACTCAGTTATCAACTGTCATTATTGTATCAAAAATTCCTTGTAGTGATCTGGATTAACTTATTGAATATGGCAATAGCTTTTAAGTTTACGACACATTTTCTTCTAAAGCTTTCATTTCTTTCAATGTCTTGATACTTAAATATAGTTTTATTTTCTGACACGTTTTTTATTACGAAAAATTACCTTAATTAGATTTGATCATAGTGTCCGCAATGTCTCTGTTAATTTTAAAGACCATAAAAATTTGCACATAAGTTTATATAATCTTTAACTTTGTAATGACATACGCGAACAATGGCATTTAATGTAGCTGTTTCTTGATCTCATGATCATCTTTTATTAAATATTTTCATAAAAATATTTGACTCTTATTACATTTACCTACTAGATTTTTGTATATAAACACTTTGTTGTTTTAAATAAAACTATGTAGGTGATAGAATAATTGAACAGAATTTTTTCTTAGATCTTTATTAATATAATTTATAAAACTTCACTATTAAAGACAATAAATTGATAATATAACAGTCAATGCAGATACAAAATCTAGAGAGCAATGAATAATTCAAAGACACAAAAAAAAAGGAAAAACCTTTTTGTGATAGGTTGTTGCTTTGAGATTTGTTCAGTTTGTAAATTATTGATCTTTATAAATAAAATCTAAGAAACCATGGATTTTTTGAAAACTAAGAAAAAATACTTTTTAATTACATACTTTATAACGATTTTTGTTTAAAATAATCTCGTGCGTATAAAGGAAAGCGAACATTTTGCCATATCCTTTACTAAAATCGGTTGTATCATTCCAAACTGACAATCTTCAACGATTATTTGAATAGTCTACAAGAAATTACACGATGTTTGTTAGAGAGTGTTTAATATGTTCGATTACAGGAGGTGTAAGATTTTCTTATACCCATGTAGTACATCGTTCCTTAGTCATACTTTGTTATTAATTACAAACTAATTACAAATATACAAAATCTATAGAAGTAAATTAGTGCTACTGATACAACGAAAATGATAATTCCCGATTTCCTACGAAACTTGAAGGGTGTCGCCTTGATTGGAAAAAATTTGGTTTTTTGAAATCAGTCGAAGAAATAATATATGATGAACTTAGTAGTTTTGTTGCAATTAAAATGTGTCAATTTCCGACTGTTTCAATCTTATTAGTAATCAGTACTTGGAGGTCTTATGTTTACTTTTCTCTACCATAATAGTGAGTTATTCTATTTTTATTGGTTCTAGGTTTTCAGATTAATTCGAGTATTAAAATAAAAATTTCAATTTTGCATTCTACCAAAGGATTTTCCTGTAAGCAGTGCTTGTGCATTTTTAAGGGGTGATGAGAGTCATTTGTGGTTTTTGGTTATTGTTCAAGACAATGAATTTAATAAAATATTTGCTGTTGATAAATTCGATACTTTGCACTTCCTTTTTAGTAAAATAAAGCTCATATAATACAAAACATAAAATTAGGTATCTACTAAATTCCATTAGTTCATGAAATACTTCAAAGCTTTTGCGTTTCATAGTAGAAAATATAAAATAATAGGCATAAAAAAATTAATTCACATTTATTCAACTGAGAGTTAGTGGTTTAAGAATCCTTCTCTCATATGCCAGATCAGAAAGATTGCATTCTATTCACGAATTTTTTTCATTAATATGTATCTTCAAAGAAACGGTTTGGATTGTTATGAATACTTTTTGTCATTCTAACTAAAATAAAATTTTCATAACATTAGTGTCAAAGAATTTATTTGATACGAATTAGTCATACCTATAGCGCAAAATTTACTATAACCAATGCAAATTGAATTTGAATTAAAATTCCTACTTATTTTAATTACGTAAGTATTTAAGTTTTCCCAATTTTATAAAGCTTTCTGGTAGAAGTATGGTCGATGGATCAATTAAGAGTCAATGTACTTTAAAAAAGTGCCGACGTTTCTGTTAGAAATTGTCTGTCCTTTTTCGAGGCTAATTTTTCAATTTTTGGTTTCTAATTCTTTATAGCATCGAAAAAGGTCAGATTTTTAAAGTATATGGTGTCTTAATCGATCCATCCACCACAGTCATACCAGAAGACCCCAAAAATTGGGAAAACTTAAACACGTATGAATTTTTATACGCTCGATATAATTACTTAACCAGTACGAGGATATATTGAAAAATTCTTAGCCTACTATAGAACCAAACAAAATTTCAATGTCAAAATATTTTATTACTCAACATATTCTCCTCTTAATTGGATACATTTATTACAGCGAACCTGCAACGTCTCTAGACCTTTCAAAAAAAATGTTTCTTCTTGCTCTGCAAACCAGACCTCCACAGCTTCTATTACCTCCTTGTTGGAAGAAAATGTACGACCTTTTAAACTTTTTTTCAGTTGAGGAAAGAGGTGATAGTCGGACGGAGCCAAATCGGGTGAATAAGAGGGGTGTTCTAGTAATTCAAACCCTAAATCATGGCAACATGAGATTTGTGTGCAGGGGCGTTGTCCTGCAAAAACAAAACACCTTTGGATAGCTTTCCGCGTCTTTTCTCTTTAATATTTTCCCGTAGAGTGGTCAGTAATGTCGAATAGTAATCTCCAGTTATTGTTCTACCCTTATCCAAAAATCAATCATGATTACTCCATGGCAATCCCAAAAACTGAAGCAAGAACTTTTCCAGCAGATTTTGGACACGAAATTTCTTAGGTCTTGGAGAACCAGAGTGTCGCCATTCCATCGATTGTTGCTTTGTTTCTGGATCGTAGAAATGTACTCAAGTCTCATCCATAGTAACAATTTGGTTTAAGAAGTCTACATCGTTTTCAAATCCAAACATTTGGGGATCCATTTTGCAGCAATTTTTCTCATGTCCAAATTGACGTGAACCATATGATGAACGTGTTCGTATGAAATGTTCAGTGCTTCAGATATCCGTTTTAGCCCAATTCGACGGTCTGATAAAATCATGTCATGAACTGCATCGATATTTTTGGGGACTGACACAGAAACTGGCCTTCCCGATCGGTCATCATCTTCAATGGAAAATTTACCTCTTTTGAAGCTTGCATTCCAATTTTGACGGTCGCATACGAAGGACATTGATCACCAAGGGTATTAAGCATATCTTCGTAAATCTGCTTACCTCTTAACCCTTTTAAATACAGGTACTTGATGATGGCTCGATACTCCAATTTTTCGATTTTCACAATTTCGGTGGACATCTTTTTCATTTAATTTATTGCGTGACTCTGGTTTACTTTTTGACGTCAAACTTTACACTGACACTTCTAATAAGTTATTGTTCGTTGCTATGGTAACGCAATATTTTGTTTATGCAAGGAACTGGTCTAGGCTAACTAGATATCAATACATCCTCGTAATTAAAATAATATAGGTAAGTAAATAACAAATATCAAAACACACGTTTTTTAATGTTTTTACCTGTTTAATTGCATAAGAAAAACAGAAAAAAAGTATTATCTAAAGCTTAAAAAATACTGAACAATAAGTACCTATAATAGAAAATAAATATATTGCTCGGTTTGTCTTTGAATTAATGCTAAATTTAACCTTAAGCATTTAAAAAAATAGATAACAACAATTATTAGAAACAGATATTATACATTTGCATACCTTTTTCTATTTGATGTGATGAACATGAAATGACGTAAATGTACACGTGCGAAACGTGCATTGAAATTAAAAGACCAAAGGTTAAATTATTTTCTCAAGTCATATATTGAACTCGTGTACTTAAAAAATATCATTTGTGAATTATATTTTTTACACTTTCGAGCTCACGTGTAAATTCAGACTTCAGACTTTCAATGTGGTAATGAAATGAGTTGTAAATATTTTTTTAAACAACCTTCATCTGATAATAGTCCTTTAATGTTCGTTCTTATAATGTATTCTTTCTAGCACTGGTGTTTATGACTTATCAATTGCAATTCTTTTATAATAATGGTGATTATTTTTAAAACGTCAGAATTATTCAACCAAATTTATCGTACCATATCTATTACATATAAGAACGCGAGTTTACATCAGATTTATCTTAATGTATAATTATAACTAATGCTATTTTTAAGTAGCTGGTATATATAGGTATTCATGAGGGGTTGGTATTTAGAGTAGCGAGGTTGTCATTTTAAGAAAAATTGAAGCAGTATGTTAATTATTACAATGATCAAATTTAGATCGTCATAATCAGGTTGAACCAAGGTAACGCATAATCGGGTCATTTTTTTCAAAGATCAAGCCAAGGATAATCATTTACTAGAAGTTTTATTTTTATGCGAACCAGGAAAAAGGAAATCTTTTTTAATTGAATCATGATTGATAGATGTTAGTTAACTAACAGTTTGTTTTGATTTAACAAATGACGAAACCTAAGAATAAATTGCTTTACATCATATGCATTATGCATATGGAACAGATTTGATTCCTTTTTTAATTTGGAAATTACGCAAAAATGTAATACGCTTACATGTATAACTGTTGAAGTATCCACTATGAAGAAAGATATTTCAAGTTTCAGTCTACATGTCAGCGATGGGAAGTTTTGTTTATCTGATAATTGATAATCATAAAAAAAACCTGAGACTCTACTTTTGAATCTAATCATCTCCAATTCCGTTTTCATACAAGTTTTGTACAATAACGCAGGTTTGATTATGAATTTAACCAAAATCGGCCAACCGAAAGAGGAAATTTAATGATTTTTTTGTATTATTATTGTAGTTGCAGATGTTATTAATAAGTTGTCAGGTTTTAATTAAAAAAAATTATTTGCTGATGTTTTTGAAAATATATTCTAAAAAACTAAAAATTGCAGAAAAAAAATTTTTATTTTGAAACTGTCGCGTGTAACTTCCCATCTAATAATGTCTATGTATTCTGGAAACTAAAGTTCGATGTTAACAAAACCTTAATTATCAATTATTAATCCCTGCATTTTTTAATGATACAGTTCTCTTTATGTTGCCGTCCTATATCTTGTCAAGAATAACTGTAATAGAAAAGCTTCGTCCGCATTATTTTTCTGTTTAGTAAGTGGAGGGATACGTCACATTTTTATTGAACTGTCAGTTGTTGTCAGCGTCAGTACGAATAATTTTCATATTACATTTTCTAAAATCTCTAAAAGTTAATACAAAATATAACGTTTGTTTATGTATTACTTTCGAAAATAAAGATTTGTGGCATAAAGTTAAAAGACTATAACTATAATTCTTAGAATCACCCGTAGCCACGATTAATTTAATTTTGAAATTTAACTTGAGTATGTAATTCTAATTCTTATAATCTACAATTTAAAATAGTATTTTACATAATTCGTGCAGAGCATCTATTTTGTCTACTTCTGTCATGTAAAATTATCCAAATAGTAAGCACTTAAGGTTAAATCTTTGATGTACAGTCTGTTCTACAAAAAGACGCCAAGACTATTATAGCGACTATAATTGTAAATTAATCATCAAAAACATATACATTTTTAAATAGGTCAGTTTTAATTTTAAACAACTTCATTTATTTATTGTGATTTCACCGACTTTTTTTTAAATTGCTCGCTATCCTTTTTTTGAATTATTCAAGTTTACACAACAAATCATGCGGATGAAGAAGTTTAATCTATTTTACGATAAAATAGCAGTAGCCATAGCGGAAAACAAAACACAGTACACTGTTCTGTGCGGAGATTTCAATGCCAAAATAGGTATTAAGCGCGATGATACGGAAACCGCACTGGGAGACTATTGATCGGAAAGCAAGAATGATATAGGAGAGACAATGCTAGGATTCCTGTTTCAGGACAATATGTTTCAGATGAATAGCTTCTTCTGTAAAAAACTTAACAAAAGGTGGACTTGGGAAAGTCAGATAGTCGCACGAAAAATGAAATTGATTTTATAGTAACTGAGAAAAAACACATAGTTAAAGATGTATCGGTGTTAATCAAGTTCGGCATTGAAAATGATCACAAAATGGTTAGAGCAAAAATGTTAATCAATATCAGCAAATAAATATATAAAATGGTAAACAAGAAAACAGTAGACCATGGCTTAACCCAACAGATACAGAAAAATTCCAAAAGACATTAACAATTTGCTTGAGAATACTGACTAAGAAAAAAATGTCAATAGCTTAAATGAAAATAAAACAAAGGCAATAATAGAAAGTCAAAATAGAAACTACTCTAAAATAAAAAGAGAAGAGAGAATAAGCCAAAAAACTAAGAAGATAATAAAGCTGAGAAAATAAATGAGAAGCTAAAAACCGTACAAAAATTAAGAGATGAAGGAATTGAATACACAAATATAAAAAACCGTACGAAAAGACCTTAGAAAATACAACACAAGAGAAATTAAACAAACAATAGAAAAAAATAACAATACAAAGAATACTTGGAAATGGAAAGAAAGAAATAATTAAAGTCGAAACCAAAAAAGAGTTGTTATCACAAATAAAAAAGAAATACTGAAAATGGTAGAAGAGTTCTATCAACTTCTATATAAAAGTCAAAAGCAAACAGAGATAGATCCGGCCTCAGATTTAGAACCAGGTATGGTAAATTGGAGGAGATACGTATAGCACTGAAGAAAGCAAAAAAACTATCTGGAGAAGACAAGGTGGTTAATGATGCAATGAAGATCGGCGGCTCTTGACTATTTGGAAAAATAAAAGAATTGATTAATGCATGTCAAAAAAAAAAAAAAAAAAAAAAAAAAAAAAAAATAATAAAAAAAAAAAAAAAAAAAAATAATAAAAAAAAAAAAAAAAAAAAAAAAAAAAAAAAAATAAAAAAAAAAAAAAAAAAAAAAAAAAAAAAAAAAAAAAAAAAGACTATCGATACACAAGATTAATATATAACATACGAGGGTCGTCCCAGAAGTACCTAGCCTAACAATGAAAAAACAAAAATTTTGGCAAAAATCGGTTTTATTTCTCTACATAGTTTCCTTTCAACTCTATAGACTTAGTCCAGCGATGTTCGAATGCTTCGATCCCTTGCTTGTAGTACGATATGTCAAGCTCCGTAAAATAGCCATCAACCGCCGCTTTCACTTCTTCATTATTCGAAAATCTTTGACCACCCAACCATTTTTTGAGGTTTGGGAAAAGAAAATAGTCTGAGGGTGCCATATCTAGAGAGTAAGGTGCGTGAGGTAGCAGTTCGAACTTCAACTCGTTGATTTTGGCCATCGCGACAACGGACGTGTGACAGGGAGCATTGTCATGATGGAACAGGACTTTTTTTTTGCCAAATGCGGTCGTTTTTTTTATTTCTTTGCTCAAACGTTGCAATAAGTTTGCGTAATATTGGCCGTTGATTGTTTTTCCTGGTGGAAGATAATCAATGAAGATAATGCCCTTTGCATCCCAAAAAATTGACGCCATGACTTTGCCTACAGATGGAACAGTCTTCGCCTTCTTTGGAGCTGATTCTCCTTTCCCAGTCTACTGTCTTGATTGTTCCTTGGTCTCAGGCGTATAATGGTGGACCCAAGTTTCATCCATTGTGACGAATCGGCGCAAAAATTCGGTTTTATTTCTGCGAAACATGGATAAACACTGATTTGAAACATCTTCACGACGCTGTTTTTGCTCTGCCGTTAGCAAACGCGGCACCCATCTCGCGCATAGCTTTTTCATTTCCAAATTTTCGGCCAAAATGCGATGTACCGCACTTTTTGAAATGCGTACCATGTCTGCTATCTCACGTACTTTTAATCGGCGGTCATCGAGTACTATTTTGTGGGCTTTTTGGATTATTTTCGGCGTTGCGACTTCACTATTTTATAGTCGCAAATGATGGAGCAGACTCTCCCAAAGTACCATCTAGCTCGGTTTTGATATTGGTTGGATTTAACCATTTCAAATGAAAATATTGTTTCACGTAACGATGGCCAATTTTTTCCATTTTTATGAATACGCTAAACACGTTCAATGGGAATCGCTACTGTTCAAATACTAAACGACCGAACGTGCTCAAACTTGTCATGTATACTTGCTAAGATGCGTGTTGTCGAACGCGCTCTGTGTTTTCAACCTAGTAGTGCCATCTATCCGTTAGGCTAGGTACTTCTGGGACGACCCTCGTATACAAAAATGTAGTCATGACCGTAAAATTACACAAGAACACCAAACACATACCTAATGGCAGAGGAGTTAGACAAGGGGGACGATGTCCCCCAAACTATTTAATACAATGTTGAAATATGCATTCGAAAACCTACACTAAAAACCAAAATGGCTAAGTATAGATGGGCAGAATCTAACAAACTTGCGCTTTGCGGACGACATAATTTTAATGTCAGATAACCTACAAGATATTTGAACAATGTTAAACGGACTTCTAGACGTATGCAAAAGATTAGGCTTAAAAATAAAAAGCTCTAAAACAAAATTTATGATTAACTTAGTGCCTAGTGATGTGTCCAAGATAAGAATGAACAGCATGAGGATCTTGAAAACGGTGGAAGATACAAGGTTGCTAAAAATTGCAAAAAACAATTTAAACTATTCCTTACAAAATTAGGTTCTTGACATGGTGTTTGAAAAAGTTTAATAATATTTTTCGTTTTCGAGATTTTACAAAAAAATCTATTTTTTTAGATTATTATTTTTCGTACTTTTTGCGCTTGTTCTTAAAAATATTAAAATCTAAAAACACTTTTTCATTGACACTTTTAGAGCTTTAGAAAATGGTGCAAATTTTAAATCCAACATTTCATCTCGGAGAAACCATCAACAACTTATTTTTTTTATATGGCCGCATACAAAAAACACCTTGTATTTGGTAGTGTTTTTTATTATAAATTCAACAATGTACCACACATAATTGTTTAGAAGCTAATTCGGTAAGAAATAGTTTCAATTGCTTTTTTGCAATTTGAGCCACCTTGTATCTTTTACCATTTTCAAGATCCCCATGCTGTTCATTCTTATCTTGGACACAGTGTATACCTTCGGCACGAAATACAAATCGCCAGAGACAAATAAACAGAAGATAAGCACACCTGGGCAGCGTATGGAAAACTTCGAGAGATCTTCAAAACTAATTTGCCGATATGTGTGTTATGACATACAACGCAGAAACGTTGACCTTAACCATCGCAACAGCTAAACAGCTTATAATAACTCAGATGAAGATGGATAGAGCCATGTTTTATCTTATTCGAAATGGTAAATTTGACAGCTGTCAAAATATGACATTATTCAGACACTATTTTAAGACGAAAGACGAGTGTCTCAATCTCTTTGGTTATTTCGCAACCCGCCTCAAATATTATTTTTCTTATGGCCGGAAAAAACGTAACACTTCCAGTTTCGTTATGTCTTACAAGTGCATAAAATATTTGAGTATCACTCACATTTTGTAAAGTTAAGTCTTAATTTGCAGTCATCAAAATAGCGCGTGATGGCGTGGAACACTCTACATTAAAACGTGATATAAATATAAACTAAAAGTGGACAGAAATGAAGGTTTTGTTTGGTTTCGCACGAAATGGAAAAACGATTAAGAATTTGAAAAATTTGAAACAAAGATAAGAAAATTCGAAAACCTACACAGTCTAGTTTTTTATTTAAACATTCGTTATATTGTACAATTATCCAATTATACTATGAGAAGTTTTTGTTTTAGTTTTAAGAATTTTGTCAAATTAAGCTCAATTATCAATATGTTCAAATTTCGTCTGATGCTTTTTGGTAAATTCCTTTCTTTTTTCAGAAGTTTTAGTTTTTGTAGATATGTACGTTTCAGATTTTCGTTTTAATGCTAGAACTTTTTGTAATTTTCAATATATACAGGGTGAACCAATTAGAATTAACGCCGGTCATATCCCAGAAATGGTTTATTGTACCCAATTGGAAACAATTATTATTGTAAATGAAAAACCATGAAAAAGCTCTGGAAAATATTTTTAAGTTTCTAAAACGGTTGCTAGGGGTCGTAATAGTCATTTTTTGTTACTTTATATCTTTAACTTTTTGTTGTATTTTTTAAAATAAAGTAGCGTGGAGAGCACAACATGTTTTTAATTTAAAAACCGATTACTTTAAAATACTCCAACCGAATTTAATAAACTTGAATGCGTTAGAAAGAGTTTTCCTTAGTTTATCGAGTGGATTTTATGTTGCCTTTTTCTGATTATTACTGTTGCCGCTAGATAGCGTTAAATATGTCAAACTTGATATCGTCTTGATAACTTCTTCTTTGCATTCAAAACCGTACAGGTCATTTTGAACATTTAAAGCGCCATTAATTATGTTGTTTAGTTTATAGTTCTTAGGTTTCCAAATTATTTTAGTTTTTTTAGATTCAGTTACTGTGGTTTCAGTTTGTTAATATATTTACTAATTATTTCTTTGTTAATAGTTGTATGGTTTAAATTCTTTAGTGCGTTTAATGTTGATACCTATGTTTCTATTAGAGAACAGTTGTCTTAACAAATCGGAAGTTTTACTTGTATTACTGCTAGGAATAGATATCGAAACAATGAGTTTGGTAAATTGTATTGCTATTTAAGTCAATAAAAAAATTAACATCGTTTTGGATTGTGTTTTAGTTCCATAGCCTCCTTGAATATCCACTTTATAATAATAGTTTCAAAATATAATTTTGTAAGCTAATATCTAGTAATACAAAAAATATTTAAATATAAAATATTCAAATGTTTCAGAATTCTATTAAAATTATTTTGAATACCCTTTAAATACGCAAAAAGCGGAGAAACTCTAATTTTCTATTTAGCTATGACTGTTACGCCCTCTAGCACCTGTTTTAGAAAATTAAACAATTTTTTGGTCCTCCGTTCATAATCACTGATTTTGCATCACTCGAAAGCGGCCAGAAACAACCCTTTTCTTGGACTCGGCCGGCAAAATATTACTAAATGTTGGCAATACCACATTATACTCATGACACTGAAATCAGTTCAATCCTCATGCTGGAATACTTAAATAACACTTTGCAGTACTCTTTTACCTATTTTAAGGGTTTATATGCCTTTTAAACGCAAACATTGAAAAAAAACACGTATTTTATATATGCCAAAATAACACCGTGTTGACTGCTGCCAAATGGTATTATCAAAAAATCGTTGTATCACGTGGCCAGAAATTGTTTTTGCAAGTGCTGCATCCTCGCATTCACAAAAGGTCAGTTTCTGACCTAGTGATACAAATAGCTATTCCAGAACTTTTTATAGTCAATTTTCTTATAATAATTTTGTTTCCAGTTGTGTACCTTAAACCGTTTCCGAGATATGGCCGGCGTCCATTCTTATTGGCTCATTCCAAACATCGTGGTGAATCGTCAAGGTCTTTTGAGCATTGAATAATCACACCAAAGCGAAGAAGATGATTACTTTTCGGTAAGTGTCACAAAATAATGTAAAACAATATTTTCAAAAAATGAGGGAGGTTGTGTGTTTCCGTGCTCTCACTTTAAAAAGTTTCCTAAAGACACTTCCGAAGTTTTTGTAGTAGAAAACTTCGAATGTCGGGCGGAGTACAGGACATTTCATCTTGTTCTTCCAACATGTAAACCTTGCAGTGTGGTTGCAAAAAAATGTAAATCACAAATATCCACTTATTTGAGTTTTTTGACGTTGGGGTTACTACTAACGTACCCAACATTAAAATTTTGTAAAAATTAAATCCGGATGGTAAAAGGAATCTGTTCATTTTATCCAATTATTGAGAGCTAATCAGAAGCTCTCTTTAATTTACTGATGAATAAAAATAGTCTAAAAAAACTAGAAATGTCTTTTCCACAAACATCTGTACCGAAATCTACAACGCCATTAGGTACTAACTAAAAATTATTTTATCAAAACCGTATTGAATGTTTTGAAGGTATCGAATTTAAACATGTACATAAATAAGTGTCGAACATTCGATTTCAATATGTTTTTAACTTCCTATTGTTCAGCACTGGAAAGCGAAAGTGATTAATGTCCAATAAATCATCACTTTGCGATGATGCTCGTTGCAGAAACAATGTAACGATTTTAATTATTATGTATTAACTTTGTCGTTTTCCAATTCTCCTTCATACGCAGTTTTTAGGAGTACGATAAAAATCAGACGTTACCATTTCTAGCATAAAAAAACCAACAAATCAAAGCTTGTAAAACATATGATTAAGTCGTCTATTAAAAATGTTACATATTTCGCTGAACAATTTTTATCAATTTATTTTTTAAAAACTGGTTATTCCCCCACAACAGGTTTCGTTTTCTGTTGCATACAGCGAATCATCAATTAGGGAAATAAAAAAATTCAAAAATTTGTACATTTGGCAAATTCTTCTATCGTTTCTGTAGACAGGTAGCGCATTTTTTACAGCATCAGATTGTACCTGCTTAAACATTTAGGAAATTACAGGGATGCTCGTCCGAAATTTTTGAAATTATAGGTAAATAATTTTTTTCGTTGGTATAATAACGTACGAGCCAAAGGGGGGTTTATCGTTCATAATTGTTTTGAAGGTGAGTAAGAACCCCTTTATTTATACCGAAAAAAAAAAGAATTGTGACATTTCTAGACAGTTGGTTCATCGGATGTGAATCAGAGAATTCTTAAAGAAACACGTTAACCTCACACCTTTGTTTAAATTTTGTTTATGGAATATTGTAACGGGAGTGTACTGTGGTAAAATATTACGTCTTTAAGTAAATAATAGCGATTCCCAAGCAAGAACCCCTATTAGCGGCATATAAAAACCCAACACAATGGTCGAGAGGATGAATGAGACATGCTCTCTGAACGGGCAAAGACCGGCTCGTGAACAAGCTGTGAGGGGTGACAGAGGCGGCCGTGGCAAGGATGCTACGAGTATGTACTTCGAAGGGGGCGTTTGACCTCCGGTATACAAACGGTAATATTAAGGTTCTCGATAATCAATTAACGATTAATTACGTCACCGCATTCTTCGGTTGCGTTTATCACAGTAGTTAATTACTATTACTTGCGCTCAAGTTGGACGTATTATCCGATATTAAGGAAAAGTTTTGTTTAGAAACAAAGATAAAAGATTTCACATGAAGATGCAATGGAATTCGTGAGTGAGACTAACTGATGTCCGTTAGATGTTTGAGAATGAACTTGACTGGTGTTTGGTGACCCGTGTTAGGAAATATCCCGATTGCTTACTGAGACGATAACACGCCGATCAACGTTTAATTAAAACGAGACACGTTTTATTTATTAATTATGTACGTCCCAATGTCGCCGAAGAAGAGGACGATCGTCCTAAAGCAAGTACGCTTATCACCGACGTGCAACGATTGCGTGGGGCCCGCATACTCCATCAGAAATGTCATCGGCTATAATTGTTTGAAATTTATATGATGTCACTGGGTGCGCGTCTTTGTCAAGCACCGGCGCGTCGATTGATTCAAGCAGACCGCGCCAGAACAAGAGACGACACAGAACAGTTGAGGCCGACCCCCGCCGCCTGCGACCGCATTCCAACCAGTGTTGCCAGCAACAGTTTACGCATTCATTAGTAATACGCCACAAACTCCAGCTTTATCCAACAAGCTATACTATAGGTAGTGTAGAGAGAGTCATCAGTTGCACTGGGATTATCAGCGGTACATTCTTTTATTCTTTTCTCGCTCTTGTTGGATTCGATCGCTTTACTTTGCTTTACAGTGTCTCGTGTCTGCTTTTGTTCATTTCTCTCCGTCGCTCTTCGGCATAAGCAGGCGTTGCTCTTTGTTCGCCAGATTACGAAATGCTCGGCGTCTTCGCCGTAGATAGATATAAGTCGCGTTCTCACAGAGGTCGCTGACTTGCCGGCCAGAGGCCAAGCAAAACAAAACACAAGATGACGCTTCTTCCTTTAAAAGCATTTGCTCTAAAGCTTCAAGGGTCATGAAGGCATACGTTTTAATTTACGTAAATAACTTGATGCGTGTTTCTATTAATAAATTACGTACACAAAATAAACGTCAAATTAGAACAAACATGCTCTTTTAAATGTAAATAACGTGGTTGTTATTGATTATTAATTTCAAGTACGGCACAATAATTTGCTTGATATTTTTTTTATTACTAAGTGACATTCGACATACGTGAGTAGCGATGTGTATGAGCAAGCGCACCTTTACAGTGTCGCATATGATCCTTGAACGCGTTCCACTATCACTGCCCTCTGCCCGCGCACACTTGTTAGCGTGGTATTATCAACCTACGCACTGGTTGCTTCAACTTACCTTATGACATGTTGTTTCGGTAAGGCACCCTCAAGTAAGCCTAATCAATTTTCACGTGAGAAACTACTGACCTATCGACCAATCCTTCTGCGCACAAAATTTCGATAGAACCGGAAGTCGGTTACATAAATGCGCGCGTAACAATCTCTGTCACTAATTAAAACATTTTCGATTGTCACAAGTGACATTAAAACTTGCAATTTTACACAAATTTCCAATTAATCCCTAAATAATTTAGGTATAATTATAAAGTGGAACATATAAATCATACTTAAAATTAAAGCGTCTTTTTTTAGCAGTTATTCAAATTAGAGATTATGAAAATTATTAATGAACTAAAAGAAAATAGTAAAATAAATGTTACTAGAAATTACAGTAAAGATATATGTTGCCGTAAGTCCTCGGTAGTATAGTGGTCAGTATCCCCGCCTGTCACGCGGGAGACCGGGGTTCGATTCCCCGCCGGGGAGGATTTTTTTTTGTTTGTAAATGCCTAAAATCTTAAATAAAAATACTATTATGCGGTACATCAACCAAAATTAATTTTTAACACATTAGTATGATACTTTTTTATATCACTAAGACTACGTGTTTATAAAGTATTGACTGAAGATTGAATTTGGTTCCAGTGGCCGCACATAAAAATATAATTTTTAGGCGCTCATCTTAAAAAGAGACAATTTACGTCCTCATTTGTGGCCCTAAAGTAGCACTTTTTGTACTCATCTGTCAAAAAAAAGTAAAGCGGCCGCTTAGTTGAATCCACGATACCCATTTCTCATTGCAATAAAGTATCGTATAATTATTGATGTCACATAGTTTTTTATTTCTGTTAACAATAATATCCTTAAGATTTGCGTATTTTGTATTCGTTATCTTAGATGAATAACTGCAAAGTGCATATTATTCTATTCTGTATCTATTGTATCAACAAAAATAGAACATAATTAGAAAAAAGCACTGAATAAATATTCTTGACAATGTCAAATTGTTTCATTCTTTTAGCATTCATACGTTATTTTTAGAGTGAGCGCCTAAAAAACGTTGTGTGTACCGCGGCTGTAAAGGTTTTTATTTTCCACTTGTATATTATTGATTGTTTTCGTCTGTGATACGTGCTGTATAAACCTGTTCATTACGCCCTAGGGCCATAATAAGCGGGCATAATGATTACGCCCGCTAATTCCTACTAATGCTGACAAAAATAAAAACACAGCAATTTAGAAATCTTTTTAATGCTCATAAGTAAGCTCATTTTGATCCTTAAAATTAAAAATACAATTGGAAAATGATCCATTAAATTGGATATTGCCTTCAAGCGAAGAGTTCTCAGGTCTAGTGAACGAAGACTCACAACATTGTTGGAGGTTTCGCCTACCGTTACCTTGGCTCCGGCAATCATCCTGGCAATTTTGTTCTTGGACGCGATACTGTCTTCTATGTACTCAGATGCCACTGCATCACTCTTCCATTTACCATGTCTCTTTAATGTCAAAATGTCAGCACCAGCATCCACCAGCAGAGTTGCCGATGTACGGCGCAGGCAATGTCCTACGTACTCTCTCGCATCTGCATAACCCAGATACTTTGCCACTTTTGAAGGTATACTTCCGAACGTGTTTTTGCCAACTGGTTGGGCCGTACATCTCCCATTCCGGTAGCACAAGAAAAAGCTCCGCTCCTTTAGTCCTATATATTTGCAATGCACTCATTTCGTTTTCCTCGACAATATTAAAACTTTTTGAACCGCCAGTCTTTGTGTATTGAATGTTTACCACTACAACGGCTCCTCGGTCGTCTATATCGTCTATAGTTAACCTTACCAACTTGTCCCTTCGCAATCCACCGAACATACCAGAACATAATCATCAACATCATTCAGTTAAATGTAAAATTCGTGCCGTGTTTACATACTTTTTCCAAAAGGTACATGTCGTTTGAAGCATCCTTGAGAAATTTTAAGACGTCTTCGCGTGTTAAAATTTTAGACTTTCTCGGAATGTATCCTTTTGAAGTTTGCTTCAGGAATGCCTCCAGCCGGTTGAACTTTCCTATGTCTAGTTTGTTGTATACTAATAATGTGGCCTTCAACATAGAGTATTTAGACCATAAGGAATTCGGGGTAAATAATTCTGACTAAAAATATATACCATTAATACGATTAATAAAAAATCAACTGAAAATACGTACCAATTCCTGGAAATATCCCATTAAAACTGTTTCACTGACAGTTGTGACAGAATTTTTCTTTTTCCAGTCTTCAAATTTCTGGAGTCTCTCTCGTACAGTGGCCGTGACTTTTTAGGAAGCAACTCCCCATCAGCTATTAACGCTCTTTCGTACAGTTTTTCCGAAATTTCGCTGTCCATCTCAAGCGAGGTTTTATAATTTTATTTTAAAATAAACAAACAAATTGTCATAGATACAAAACAAAGTACACAGACAAAGCAGCCGCGTTTCATTCACATGAAATGTTTGCAAGTATTTTATCAATCAATTTTCATATTTCAAGTGGAAAATAAAACGTTATATGAACCGCGGGCATAATCGATGTTTATAAATCTCAGGCAAATTTCAAAACCTCGGGCCAGAGGCCCTCGGATTTGTAAACTATTGCCCTCGAATATAAACATATTGATTATGCTCTTGATATATAAATAACTATTTTCGACCTTTTCTGATATGATGATCAACAATCAGAGCGGCCGAAAAAACCTACTTTACAGCCTTGATACACAAATAACTATTAAAGTAGCTGCAAAATTTTACCGGGTGGTACTTTTTCAGCGGCTATTAGTAGTATTTACACCTTACACTGAGTAGTATTTACACCTTACACAATTAACTACAAGTTAAACTTTTAATGAAGTAACTATCATTATTTGATATTATTAAAAATAAAAGATCATCCAAATTAATCCACAGCCTACTAGACCACTTTTGAAAAATTTAATTTTGTTAGGTATTTTTCCTTTTTTTATCGAAACAATTGCAGATAAGAAAAACTGCAAAGACTAAAAAGTTTCTAAACAGAACAGACATTCCACTTCTTATTTTAGAATCTACAAGCGGTACACCACAGAAAAATTCAGGGCAGAAAAAGTGACATAGTCGCTGAAAAGTATCACCCGGTATAATTTTCACGATCCTCTAACTTGTCAGAAGATGTAGCCCTGGAGCCTAATTTACAGGAGCCATAAACAAAAAACTTCAAAAAAATTTAAGTTTTAACACCCTGTAGTCCGCTAAGCGTTTGTTTGTTTATATGGTATTTTAGTCATAAAATAAGCCAAAGAATCACCTCCTTTTGTTTGCACATGATATTTAGGAACACCCTGCATACAGGGTTTCTATAGATAATTGTCTTATCAAGATGGCAATTAAATGAATAAAATTAACGATAAACGACGAAGAACACAATTACAACCTGGGATAATAATTACAATGGAACGATGAAATAACCGACAGATGGATGACATTAGCCTAAATTAATTCACTATCAGTTTAAGCAGCAAATTTGCATTTTAAAAATTTTCCAACACTCACCTGATGAGACAATCATTTATAGAAACCCTGTGTAAAAATGGATTGTGGTTTGTATGGATGCTTAAAACTTAAATACGACTGGACCAGTAGATAGAATTTTATCATTTTTTTAATTGGTTTTTAGAGTGAAATAGATTATATTAACAAATTTTGGGTGGAATGGTGAATACTCCAAATTAATTCAATCAATAAAATATGTTTCGGTCAAAACGAAGTTTGTCATGTCAGTTAGTTTATGATAGGAAGATAACAAAATCTAAGAAAATCATCATTAATCGTTCGCCTTATGTGTCAAAAATGTGTGTATTTTATTAAACAAATTATATGTACATTTTAATTAACTTTGACTGTCATCCATTCTGATGATAATTTATACCGTTGATTTTAATTAATTTTAAGTTTAGACCATCAATCAACTTCCCGCTTAAAGGGCAAAACGTCGGATCTCCAACCTTGGAGGGTCCTTAAAAAAGACAAACTAAAATTCAAAATTAAATTTCGAAGAAATTACTAACCATTCATCTACAACTGTACTAATCCATCGTAACCGTGGAAAAAGTTAAACGTTGCTCAGGTAAGGCGCAGGAGACCCGGTTGTACACTGAAAGGTAAAATGATTTTGCAACTGTTGGCTATTGCAGCATCACACACGTTTAAAATATTGCTTAACATTAATTTATTCAATTTAATTTTTAATATTATAATGGCATCGTTTGTTATGTTATTAGCATAATTATGTCTAAAAGGTGCATTACAACAATGACAATTAAATATAAAACTTATCATAATAAATTAATTAAAACTAAAATTATAACATATAGTTAGTTTCCAGTTAGCGTCCTTTATAATGTGAAATATAAAATTTTATCTTTTATCTTTCTAATTTTAATTTAATAACCACATTTTAGGCTGAAAATTTATATCATTGGAATGTAAAACTTTCTTTAACAATTACGTACTTACATTTTACACATACAAGGTGTTATGATAAGATTCCGTTAGAAGTTTATGGGGAAGTAGTCCGAAATCAATTCTCAAAATTCTCATGACTTTTCGACATAATTTGAAAAAACATGTTGGCTCCTTGTTGGTGCTTGTAATATGAACCCTACTTTTAAAACCAATGTGACACGAAGCCGATCGAGAACTCGTATCAAATTAGATACGTGATTCATGTGAGAAAAGATTCTTTGGATATAAATTAGTACAATCATGCTGCTCTGCTATACAGAATCAGAAATTGCAATAGCAAACAATACTCATCTACAATTGCCTTGTTGAAATCGATTTTCGTCGAAAAATTTAGGGAAAAATCAAGCTAGTGTGTCGTTTGTTAAAATTTGTTTATGAGCGAAATTATCATGAATTGCTCTTTCAGTTAGAGATGACAGTAGAATTTTAATTTGTTATTTAGTTGAAATTCACGTCAATACATGCTAATCAATGTCCATGGCAAACAGGTATCATTCTATAGAAGTGATTCGTCAAACGGACGTTTATACATGATGATAAATATGAATAACTGGCCAGTAAATGTAATTGTGATAATATTACAAATACGAAAAGTACACAAAGTTCATATTCATTCTTTTGTAGTTTACTTACAAACACAACGACTCGTAATTAATTCTTCAAAAGAAGCTCGAATGCGGTATCCTGCAACTGTAACCATTTGTTAATTCTCCTCAAAAGTTCGTATCTCGAGAATTGAATTCTCAAGAACCCGGTTTAAACATGTTTTGCTGGCTCTGAATATACTAAATTTCTATCATGACCCCAAATGAAAAAATGAGTGTGCTTAGAACGAGCGGGCAGAGGAAAGGACCATTATTAGCGATCCACCTGTCGTCAAAGATATCATTCAAAACTTTGTACCTGTGTCTTGTATTGTATAGTGGGACCCCGTCTTGCTGAAACAAAATATTTTCAGCTTCAGTTTCGGGCAAATTTTGCTCAGCAACGCCAACGATATTGCTCAGCGTATAACAATACCGTTCTCCATTTAAATTTTTATCCTAAATATAAATCGCAAAAACATTATCATATTTGATGAAATAGAAAGCATTGAAGTGTCAGGATTTTTGAAAGTGACGTCCTCTTGAAACATTGAGATTTTCAAATACTTCAAATAATATTTTTTAAAAAATCTCCTTTCTCATGGTACTTGATTAAAATCCATTCACGGAATTGCACTCTCCTCCACCAGGTTTTTCTTGGATTAGATATGCAGAGAAAAAAGATAGTAAGGATATGTCTTCATTATCATGTAATGATTTTGTTCTGAATATTTACGAGGAAAAAATTAATAAGAAAATTGTAAACAGTTCCTTGCCACATTGCAAACTAAGGAATCGTACATTATGAATTAATCTAAAATTAATTAAATGTGTAACCCATCCGTGAAATATTTATAATTGAAATCTCTTTCAAATACTATTATCTAAGACTTAACCTGACGTCTCTTTGATAATTCAGCACTTTAATGATAAATGTTTATTTCTAAGGTAACTTTGCTTTGGGAATAATATCACAATTTCCGTCAGGATTCCACTTCTATCTAGAATATTGAACATGTGACGTAAATTTTACCTAAAATATTTCTATTGATGAAATGAAAATTAGTTCCGTTCAAAAAAATTATTTTGACTGTACTAATTTATGCTCAGTCAATTTTTCTTGCAATGAATCACGTATTTGTTTGAGTTCTCTAACGGATTCGTGTCACATTGGTGTGAAAAAGTGGTTCGTGTGTCAATTTTTTTTAAACATTAATAATTCGAAAACGATTAACAATAGGTAGAGCGAATAATGCATAAAGTCAACTTAAAATTAAACGTAGAATTTGAAAATATCAAAGTAGGTATCCATAGTGTTGTATTTAAAAACAAAGTTGATGGTTACTTCCGGTACACCGGAAGCGCCAAGAAGAAGCCAACATTTTTTCTCAAATAAAGCTTATATCAAAAAAGGTCATGAGGTTTTCGAATAATCCGCATTTCACCATAAACTTAATGGAATTTCGTCATCTCGTCATCCCTATAAGAGATGTCTAAATACACACGCTTTATTTATATCAGGTACATATCTATAATATAATATCCAAGTCCTTGAGGTTGTTTGAATTATGATTGATAGTCGTACTTACTTGAGTCCCGCACAACAGGACTAAAGTAATCTCATTGGCTCCCTAGGATCAAATATGAATTCAAACTCCCTAGGGACTAAAGTACATTGAAAGATAAGAAACTGCTACACACATTTATAGATAGACAACTATTCAACTATTTGTAGCAAACATTGTAAATTTAAAATTTAATACAATTAACAAGAGTAAATGTTTTATTTGTCTAACTTCTCCACAAATTCTATCTGCAAATTAAGTGCACACAGTTTATTTTTTGAGAAAATTTGTATCTTACACAAAATTACTTAAAAATTAAAATCTAGAAAGTATTTCTTTGGATTTATCAGTTTGCCCACAAATGTCACCTGCAAATCAAATAATTAATTTTTGTAGAAGTAATTTAATCAAATTACTTGAGACTGAGGAAGCAGAAGGTAATTCTTCAAATTTATCAGCTTGCTCAAACATTCCATCTGTAAATTAAGTTATTTGTTTAGAACAAAATTCTCTTGAACCAAATTATACCTACTTGATGCTGACCATGTAGAAGCTAATTCTTCGAAAATTATTACTTTGTCCAAAAATTTTATCTTACGTGATTATTGGCTCTCGGGCTCTACGAGCCCTCTGGCAATAAACTTTACGTGGGTGATAAAAACACTCACTTTAGTCCCTTGGTATATAATATACTATAATAATGTCTAAAATTTACTAACTGCGTACGGATGGTCTACTGCTATTAATGGATGCACTATAATGTACCTTTTGATAAATTTTTTTCAATTTTCTCAAACTCATTTTGTTGTTAGTTTATCCCAATGTATATTGTGCGAACCTCTTTTATATAATTTTGAATAACGGAGGATCCAGTTAATTATTTTTTGTCGGTTAATCATCTTAGAAACGTGACTTTCTAAAAACTTGATTGACTTATTTCTTGTCTAACCGACTGATAAAGTTAACTGGAAGTGCAAAATCAGGCCTTACTTTTAGCTACCTTATCGAAGTATTTAATTTCATCCACTTTGTGTGTAACGAAAAGACGGCATTTTTGTACTGTCCACTGCCGTCTCAATAGACAAGTCCATTCGTTTTTTTTGCAACTTTTGCAAGGTATAACGCATTTATGTGTTTTGTTTTCCAATCTAGTTAAAAACAGAAATGCTGATTATCTTTCCTCGTTTTCTATGGCATCATTCTAGAATTAGATAGCCTTCTTTGTTTTTTTTCACACCTGGTACAACAAAATGATTTCTCGAATCGAATTCTTTTTTATTGAGAATCTACAATGGAAGAATTTAGGGACCATTAGTCGAAAAAACAAAAAAGTTCAGAAATTTATATGATTTAGCAATATGGGTTTTTTTTAAATTTGTCAAAGGCTCATAGATTCTTCTAGCATGTCGTCATGTTTTTCTTCTTGTATTAATGCCTTAGATGACTTTATTGGGGTAAGGTCACTATCACCCAATCAGCATTTTGAGTTGAGTAGTCTCCAAGTGCGGTAAATCGATTTTGAAAAGTTTATGAATTAGTTAGAACATCATCTATTTAAGTGTACTGATGCATGTATCTTTTATCTGGTATTATTGTATTGTCATCTGTAAATTGTGATCGAGCCTGTGACATTGGCGCAAACATCTTAAATAAAAATATTGCTACAAAATTTACCGAAATACATTGTAAATTGTCATAAAATATAAAAAACTTTGCCCAAATGTCAGTATCAACATTTGTCAAAAGTAGATAGATATAAATCCAATGCAGCTAGCTCTTCAATAGAATTATTTTCTGGAATAAATCACCTGAAGAAATTAAACATTGTTTTACCTTCGCATTTTGAGCATTGGCACTTTTAAAAACGGCAATCTAACAAGGAGTAAAATCGCAAGTTGTAAAAAGAAAAATGACGTTTTGTTTAGATCATCCCATAAATAACGAAACGTTTTGAGTCATATGGTAGATTTCTTCTGCATAAGGTGAAATTGCAAAACCCAGCAACGTACCACGCAATATTCTTCCATAATGTAAATTGAATTGTTCATACATACAAGGTGATCCAATCAAAACTTTATACCCCGATTGTAGGGCTTTAAAATGAAAATCCGGAAAAACGCTCGGGGCAGTCGATTTCTGATTCGAGGGGAACCAACATGTCTGCTTTCTTTATCAGCGCAACTATAACCCCCTACCGGAGAGGGGGGAGTACAACCTCCTGTACGGATGAGAGATGTTTCGATACAGCATTTTGAAGTTCTCATCGAGTATTATCTAATATCGCGTCAAAATTGTCAACGATAACGAAATGAGAGATAAATTAGTGGAAGAGATAATGTAGAAAAAAATAACTAATATTATAGAATGTCTTCAAATTATACCCGAAACGTTGCGTAATGTAAGGGAACGTTTCCAACAACACTTATACTATTGCACGAATTAGAATGGTGGTCATTTCCAGCATTTAATAAACTAATCACAAGAGTGAGTAGTCTTTTCATTGGTTATTTATGTATATATTCCACAATACCCCTTCCACTATTTTATGTTTTGTTCCGGTGGGGGTTGAAGTTGCGCAGATAAAGTAGACAAGTTACTCTTTTTTGTAAGTTTGAAGAAAACGTTTCGGAGAAAAAGCAATTTTTTATAGTCCTCTGTAGTTACTCACTATGGTCGTCCGGTAAACTTACAAACTCGTCGTAAAAATTATTTATTGCTTTTACTCCTAATAGAACAATTTGACAAATTTTACATGCTTGATAATTAAAATTAAATAAGAAAAATTATTCTAGATTTTAATTTCCGCGAATGTATTTAGCAATTGTATTTAACTTACGTAAAATAATCATATTTCACTCGTTAAATAATGTACCATTGTTACCTTATCTACAAGATAATTTAAATATTGATAAACCGAAGTTGCAAAGATGTTGAATTATGCTATATTTATGAAATGTAAAATGATGTAATTAAATTACAACATTTGTTATTTGTGCAAAAATAAGGAGGCGGTAAATCTAGTGTGTCGGGGTCACTTTGTACGGTAACCTATAGTTCATCCGTTTAATAGATCTAGTAATAAATCACCATAAGGTGGGGCTATTTGCGCAGAAAACTACACGCAGAAGTCAGATTTACAATGCATAACAGTGTCACACACGTAGAAATGTAGTATAAGTCTTGGAAAAGACTGATTTGTAAGAAAAACAGGACGAATTGCAAAAACTAAAGAAAAACTACAGCACGAGGTTAAAAGCATTCTGAGGTTACGTCAATCACTGTAATTTCTAATTTTGCCGGTGTGTTTGGTACTTTCCGAATTCGGCGCAATTTTTGAAGTAGCGAATTGTAAGTCGATGTTCAAATAGCGCAAAGAAAGGGAGGGGGGCGTTTTATTACTCTATCTGTTACACAGATAGATTTTTCAATGTTCTCTTCAAGTCAAGTGGACATTTCTAAAGTTTTAATTGTGGTTGTTAATCCCAACATAAAAATGCTAGGAAAAGTGGTAAACTCTTAAGCTGGAACACAATATAATTTGGCGAAGAAGATTGCAGTTTTCCTTGGCTGAGAAAATGGCACAAGTACGAGTTAGTGTTAACATTCACAAGCATTTGAAAGACGAAATTATCTTTATTAGCAGCTGTAAATGACAGTAACCAAGAAAATGTAAGTAAACTATCAATATTCACCAAGTCACTTTCATCAAATTTAGTCGTTTTGCCCAAATTTCAATTCTCAAAACAGACATTCATAGAATACAAGGAGCAATTATCTAACTTAAATTGCAGAAATATTATTTGATGATGCAATCACCACTCATTTCAAAGATTGAAGCGGATCATTGTCGTCTTGGAACAACACCGACGTTTTAACATGTTAGAAAGTGAAAAACAATCAATATCCATTGTTTGAAATAAAAAATTATCGAATGTAAATTTGATGAAACCTATTCTATAATTGCAAATGTTATGAAAGTACTATAGACATTCTCCAAAGTACCCAGTTCCAAGTAAAATTATCCAGCAAAGGTTTTGCAAGGATTTTCTTAAATTGCCTCTGTCGATTTCTTCCCAAAATTAGTCAAACAAAAAAGGTCAGGTAGACATCTACGAGACAAATTAAAAAAAGTCAATAAAGAAACATTGATGCAGCACAATTGTCAAAGTCAACATTGAAACCAACGGGTCAATTATGAAGATTAGGGATTGCTAATTGTTGATGAGATCATCTCCGCAATGCAAAACAAATCGAGATTTGCTCAAGTGCCCTAATTGCAATGTGAAAGGCCATGTTGGAAAGGTCTATATGAAGACTCTCGCTTCAAAATAAAAAACAAGAAGCTCGTTAATTAGGTTAGGTTTCTCAGTGAGTCGATGAATTTCAGTGGATTGAAAAATGTAAAAATGTCGTTATTGATCTCAGTTTTCCTAGCGTAGAAAGTTTTTTTCTCGCCGTACCATTCTTGATGATAATCTACAAGAATTCCAAACAGATTCAGGTAGATTTGATAACACTTCCACCAATTGTTGACTACATAAAAGGTAGACGCCATTAAATTTAGATATTCATCCATCTTTGTGCAAACATCTGATATTAAATAATTACTGAAAATTGTTCGTTTTATAAAAAAATATTTAGAAAAAAAGTGCGATTAAATTTTTGGAAAGAAAATGTACAATACCAAAAGTATTTTGAAGTAAATTTTTAATTTATAAAAACTTTAAATGATGTGTCATATTTTAATGTATTCTCCTAAAATGTCTGGAAAAAAATATTTTCAGTAAAAGTGACCTGAAAAGTTGCTGAAAATAATGTTTAAGTTTCTAAAACGCACACAAGAGGGCGCAACATTAAGTTCACAAGAAAAGTAGTCAATTTTCTCCTAGAATGTCGACAATGAAGTACAATACTAGTAAATAATATAAACTTCAAATAATTGTAACTTTCGAATCATTTGTCCGAATTTATTGAACTTGGGCTTGTTCGAAAGAGATTTTGGTTTTAATTTTAATTACATTTTGAATGGTGTGCGTTGGGGTTTCGTTTAATTCCGTAACGTCGCATATTTTCGAGTATGGTCATTTTCTTGAAAAATTCAAATGCAAAAGTATACAACTTTTAATTCTCCTCATAACAGCACAAAAATTCTATCTTCCAATAAAAATTGCATTTTGATATCTTATTTATTCGTTTATAAAACTAAATTTTCAATAAAAATTGAGACAAAATCATGATGTACACACATGAAATTTAAAACTTGGACACCACAATTTCTGTAAACAAAAGTTTGCACATTGTGAAGCGGGCTTAAGGGTATCATTTACAATTCTAACAGCAGGTAGTCTAAGCAGGGATTCTCTTATAGAAGGACTGTAGAATGAATTATTACACTAAGCACGTTTTAGAAAATAGGTAATTTACGTTGCTTACTTAATTTTTTCTTTAAAGAATATACTTGAAGGTACCGCTAATTAAACACCATAGCTCGATTAATTATCGAATCAAAAATTTTGTTTAGGAAATGTTTACAAATGACCAATGTAACAACCCTTAGAGCAATATGACTCAAAGGAAGTAAATTAAACAAGCAAGGATATTCTATTGTTATTGAAACTTATTCATAAAGTAAAAGCCATTTCCTTATAATGCTAATGGACAGGATTTTCTTTTAAGTATTAAGATTACAATAGAGGACTTATAAACTTTCGAAAATATCTAATTATAAATATTTACACTGCAATTGCGCTTTTTCCTTAATAATTTCTTAGCAATAACATACACGTTCTTGGTTTTAAGTTGTCATAAATTTGATATGATATAAATTTGTGTTTCTAATATTACATCACAAACTAATCTTTATTCGCCAAAAATTGTTGCTTAAGTTGTAAAGCTTCGTACACACCTGAACAACAAACCGAGCAACAAACATAACAACGAACCGAAAGTCAAACAGAACGACAAACGATCTTTTATGATTTCCACAATCCGAACAACAAACGGAACGTTTGTGCTGTTCCATAATTATTTTCAGTAGTTTTCAGTTCATATATATTTATTATTGAGAAGAGAAAATTGCGGAAAACAAGAAGATAGTGCCAACCAAATTTTTACGCACAAAGAAGAGTAAAAAATTATAATTTACTTCGTTTTTTTTATTTTGGAAATTTCCCGCCCAAATGATGCTAATAGGGACATCATTTTTTCTTGCATTCTTAAACACTGATTAATTTAAAACATTTTTCTTCTGTCAACTCCATAATATTACCTAAAACACAACAAACCCACAAAAGGGAGGACAAATAATAAATAATTTAATTTGCCGTTTTGTTTAGATTCGTCCAAACCTGCAAACGCATTCGCGCGCATTTTCTTTGATGTCGGAGAAAAACCGACAAGTTGCGGGAACGCCGCAAACCGTTCGTGGAACAATCAGGACTTGCGAATCTGTTCTAAAATTCGTACGTAGCACCGTCCAAATTAATGTTCCGATTGCCGTTCGGTTCGTTGTTCTGTTTGTTCCTCGGTTTGTTGTTCAGGTGTGTACGAAGCTTTACAATAAGCATATTAATATGAACTATATCTTATGAAAGTTATGTAACTATAATTAACGACTTAACGTTACGTTAGTAGATTCCATTTACTATTTACACATATTTTCTTGGAACATTCGATAATTAACTATCGGGATATGATGACCCTATACTTCGCAGGTTGTGCGCAACTGGATACAAGCAAATAACTTGGAGCTGTTACCCTGGCCAGCAAAAAGCCCAGATTTTAACATTATCGAAAATGTTTGGGCTCGAATACTTGCTGTTATCCGAAGACAACAAGGGCCAAATTTTATACCAGTAAACCGTAATGCACTAATTGCAGCCATTGATACCGCATGGGAAACGATTAATATTAATTATATTGATACCTTGATAGCGTCAATGAGCAGACGCCTCCAAGAATGTATCAATAATAATGGAGGTCACACCCATTATTGATTTCTTATATTTATTTATATAGTAATACCTTTATTTAAAAAAAAACGTTTTCATTTAATTTTAAACTATAACTTGGTATCTTAAATTATAATTATGTAATAAATTCTTGTCAAAAAACTTTTTTAATGTTTAATGATTTTTTTTTAATAACTTACAATAATTAGTAGGTTAGATTTATTTAAAAATAAGTAATAATCAGTCAACCCAAATAACCATGTTTAGTTTTTGATTTAATTTAAAAGTTATTGCTTGTAGACGTTTTTAAATCAAAATTATTTCTAATTTTATTTTGTAAACATTTCCTAAACAAAATTTTGATTCGATAATTAATCGAGCTATGGTGTTTAATTAGCGATACCTTCAAATATATTCTTTAAAGAAAAAATTAAGTAAGCAACGTAAATTACCTATTTTCTAAAACGTGCTTAGTGTAATGATTCATTCTACAGTCCTTCTATAAGATAACCCCTGCTGAGACTACCTGCTGTTAGAATTGTAAATGATACCCTTAAGCCCGCTTCACAATGTGCAAACTTTTGTTTACAGAAATTGTGGTGTCCAAGTTTTAAATTTCATGAGTGTACACAAATCAAATGGTGTTAGGATTTCTAATATCATAAAGATTGCCATTAGAATATAAAAAAAATATTTCAATTATTTCAAGGTATAGAAATAAAAAAAAATAACATATTCTATGCTACATTTTATCATAATTTTAGGCCTGAAAGGATCCGATTTAGTAAAAACAGCAGCTAATTTTCAATTACTCTAGTGACGTTGTACTAAAAAAGTAACAATGGAAATGTGCTGATTTTTCGTGTATCTTTAAATAATGTCAGAATCAATAAAAACGTGAATCGGACATTTTCATTTTTTTCAATTATCTCAAATCCTAAAAGAGATGTTCCAGTTCTATATTACAAAAACCATAAATACGTTCCATTTAATCAATCTTCAATCTCTTACCGTTTCTGTGATCTCCATAGTGGGCATCCTTATCTTGGACACGTTAAATGTATAAAATATTAATCTTTATGAATTTACAATTATAACTTTCACAGTCAAAAATATTTTGTTAATATTTTCAGTGACAGTCATCTCTCTTTAGAAGCTAAGCGACGTTTTTTGAAAAGTTCGACAGTTCCATTCAAATCTGACACTTCATATTTTGATTTAAAAATTGGCCTATGTATCAGCTAACTATTATGTCGCTAAGAAAATTATGCACGAATAACACGGATAAAAATTTTAATTATGAAGACATAATGTTTTCTTAAACAAAAAAATCGACAATTATCTCAATAAAATTGAAATTTTAAGGTACCTGTATTATGAGAGTTTCAAATAATTGCAAAAAATTATTCAACATTCTAATTTGTAATCGATATTTAGAAATTACCAAATTGTAACACAATACGTGAAATCGTGATTACCGATAATCACTTGTGATTATCAGAAATCGCATGATTTCAAGAATTGCATTCAGCAGATTATATCATCAATCAATAAAAACCAGTACTTACTAATTCTGGCATTGTTATCTGACAAAAATTCGGGATTATTCCTACTGTACATCTTAGTAGGAATAATCCCGTATGAGCGTATTGAGCGTGATTATCAGTTATTAGTCGAAGTTATGATTATCGCCTTATTAATTATGTGTGGTAAAATCAGAAATAATACACCTAGACAAAATCATTTTTTCATAGAGAATTCTGAAAAGCTACTTGCTGCAGGGTATTTATTACGTAAAGTACCAGGTTTCAATGACAAAATTTTGAGTACCTATTTCTCGACACTCAAGGTGCACTCGGGTAGATAATTTTTTTCTGAATCTGATATTTGTTGACTTATAATATAAATTTGTTAAAACTATATAAGCTTTCGCTAATGATATTTCTAGGTGTTTTCTCTGTAATCCTTGAACTATTGATAGAATATTGTCACGTGACTTAAACTAAAGGAGTTTTATTGATTACCGCAAGGGATAGTAACTATTCCTTTATATTTAGATATAAAAACAGATTGTAGTTTGTTCAGATGCTTAAAACTTAAAAACGACTGTCCAAATTGGATACTTTCTTCTGCGGGTTTGTTGTAATTGCTACACGAAGGTTTAAGGAAAAAGAAAAGTCGAAAAGTTCTCAACAAGTGGTCTTTTAACATTTAAACAAACTTTGGGTGGAATGGTAAATTTTTTCTTTTTCTTTCCACGATTCCGCACCACACGTTCAAATTCCAATGATATTGGTGGTGTATTTGTCGCATCCAAATTGGGTTTTGCTTGGACCAATAATGCGTATTGTGCAAACTCACATCCCTGCGCTACTGAAAGTGGCTTCGTCCGTCCATAATCCGAAACAGAAGATTTGGGTTTTCCGAATCATATTTAGCAACCAGTGACAATAATTTAGCCTGTGATCGTAATTATTATCTTGCAACGCCTGGTGTAAAACAATATGGTAGGCGTGCATATTATTATCTTTTAGATTACGATGGAGTTTTTGGAACTCCTAGGTTGTCGGAAATTTTCTAGGTGCTTGAAGTGGGATTATTTTGAGACGTAGTTTTTTCTGCCAAAAACGTTAGTAATATTTTCGGACTCGATAGGTGTCTCCTTTTTATAACTCTAATACACGTACTTGAACGGGCTGCACGCGTTATGCATGTTATGGAAAATGTTAAAGATAAATGTTAAATTATACATCACTAAAATAAAAATGCTCAATAAACACTATAAGCATGGCCTAATAAAAAAAGAAAATAATTAATCCTTTACCCCTAATTTAAAAGTTATAGTCATTTAAAACCGACGATATAATGAAAGGCCGGTAATGTAGCCCCTAAAGGTAAAATTTTGAACTTAAAATAATTTTCAACCATTTTTTTGTTACTTATTTAAAATTTTTTTTAAAAACTAGCTTTGTTTTTTTTACGCCGGTTCGTGACCTATCGGACACCAAACTTGGTTTCACCAAAAAACAACGTTTATGCACAAAAAAAATTTTAAAATTTTTTTTTATTTAGATGACTTAAAAACATGTGGCATTATGAAGCGGGTCGGACATCAATCAATTTATGTAAAATTCCTCACAATCAATTTATATTTCAATTATTAATCTGATAACACATATATTTTGCAAAGTTGACTTGACGATGTATTCTTCAATAGTAAACAAGATTGTAATGAGATTGAGAGTGGTCAAGTTTTCTTTCATCGGTTGTACACATTATGAGAAGTGGTTAAAGAATGACTAAATGGTAATGGCACAAGATTTTGTAGTCCATAGATATTTTTCGACCACATTCTTTAAATCAAGTTTAGCTTGGTTTTATTGGAAGTTTTACAAGTTCATACTTATCCCTTGTAAGGTAAGACCATTTAGTATGTATGTTAATGGGTACATTTAAAATAACACGTTAATGTAAGGGTTTTAACCATTATTCCTTTAATCGAGAATTATTGTAAATAGCAAATTCGTATTCAAAGTAACAAAATTGGTTCAAATTTAGAAAAAAATGGTTAAAGAAATTTGAATTATGGTATTGGTTTATTTCTAATAAAAAGTGTTTACATAGTTAATGATTATCAAGAGAGTTTAAAAAAAAAAAAAAACAAAAAAAAATAAAAAAAAAAAGAAGTCACCAAAACCTCGACACGTATATGTGACGTATACTGTTGAAACACGCCAGGTCATTTGTGGAGTGATTCTGACTTTAAGAAGAGTTTAGTTTTTGATAATAATTTTTTCTTTCCTTTGATTACCTAATAAAACAATTGAGTCTAGAGAAACAAAACACCGATGCGTTGTAGAAGTTATTTAAAGTGGATTGATTTGAAACCTACTTTGATTATGAAAAATATTATTTTATGTCAAATGAAAAGAAACATTTTTTTAAATTAAAATTATAGAATTACGTACATTAACAAATACAAGTCATCTGTTTAAGCACGGGTAAGAAACAAGTCGTGTAGCGACGGTTTGAGCAACAAATGAGTGCTTGTACCCTAAATAAAGGAAAACATATTTAATGATACGTATGGCTTTCTTACTAATAATTTAATTGTAACAATAGGAGGCATTATTTAATTTAAATAACAACTAGCTGATTCCTGAGGTTTCAATCAACACTTTTATTACTTTTCACTGAATGCGATAGTTTTCAGGCAAAATATGGTTCCATCTCTTTGCTCACATTGCATGAAAGTTCTTATTCGTGTAGTAGATCAATACAAGCAAGCTTATTTCATTGAAAATGGAATTATATTCGTTGTTTGCATACATGTGTAATTTTAAAACAGTTTAAGCTTTATTTTATGTATGAATGTGTCAATGGAAACATATGTAACTCTGAAACATAGATAATTTACGTCAATAACGTAAAATCATATTACTGTGACGTTTCAAACTATTAAAAATATGTTATACATCGAAGTGATCAAATTTATAATACAGTATAATAAATTGAGTTTGAATGAACAAACTGATAGACTTTTTTACAGGTTCATAGTTTTTAAAAATGGGAAACTTCTAGATATAAAAATTTGAAAATCGAGGAAACGTGAGGATTACTAATAACCCATTGCACAATATTATTCGCACTCATTCAATGGCGATTAAAAATGAGATATCTTAATACTATAAATTTATTAGATCCTTAACATTGAACTTCAAGTCCATAAACATGTTTTACAAAAATTACTTCAGATAAACTTCGCGGATCTCTAGCAATATGTTTTAAATTATAATTGATAAATTCCATATTTAACTTACATCAATTGGTATCATAATGGTAGGTATACTATAACATGCAATGAGCACATAATGACAGCCATTAACAGCTCGGCTGATTTCGAAATTTTAAGGAAATGTTTAATAAGCAGAATTTCCATACATTATTTTTCTACTTATTTCTATGAATTATTGAACTTTAAAAGTTTTATATTCAACCAAAGAGTATATAAATTTGCTGCCAATCTTTGTCTAACTTGTGGGCGCATACAACAGTCCCATGCACGTTTCTAAGCCTCTGAGCCAGTTCAACTGCGGTTTGGTGACAATTTCGAAGGGACTGCAGTGTCAATTTGATTATATTGCTTGTAGTGTATTTCAGTTGGTTCTGGTATTGTATCAGTCGTGATATGTGGGACATTAGTTAAAATCTAAGTTAATATGTCTGTATCTTACGTTAAATGTTTTATTATGCATGTCTAATACGGCGATTAAAACGTACAGCAAAAGATGTTAAATAAAAAGCAGTTCTACATTGTTTCGTAAACAAATGATAATAACAAAACAATTTGTTGGAATTATTAAGAAATTCTGCGTTTGCTCTAAGCTTTTTCAAATATGCATGGAGTGCTTAATTCTAATTATTTACAATGGCATTTTGTCATACGTTCTTGTGTTTTTACGACTTCCACAGATGCATTTATGGATGCTATTCAAAATAGTCCCATTGACGTGAGTGGTGGTGATGATGTTTTTTTTTACACTATCGTAAGAACATTGCCCAGTAATTGCGAAGTTCTATAGCACAGAAATTTTGAAGTGCATAAGATTGACTGTTTTTAGCGAAATAAAACAGTTGTGTAAAAAGAACGAAGTGGCATATATGAAGAACACTGATCTATTTAATTATACTAAGGTAGTGTTTTACTATTAAACTGTTTGAGAAAATAAATTATTCATTCCGTACTTGCATTTTCTTGAATGACTGTATGAAATTGATTTAAAAACGGCTTTATAAGTTATTTTATATTCCTTTTTAGTGGTTGATTAATTAATTTGTAAAATTAATTCCGCAATTGATAAATTAATTGTGTCCATTAGCTAATTATCGCTTTGTTCTCATCGAGAAGAACATGTAGAATAAGGAATATCCTTCAAGTATAAAATTGCAAATACCAAACATGTTTAATAAAGAAAATAACCAAGCAACTCATCATATTTAATGAGTTTTCGATGCATTGGATGAATTATTGTTCCAAATATGTTTAGATTTTGTCATAACGGGAATTACAAAAGTAGGTAACTTCTTATTTATTGGCGCATACCAATGTTAATACTATTGATTAATATACAGTGCTAGTACCCCAATTAAACTAATAATCAAATTCAAAGAGACGTATTCATTTGTACAATTGGAAAATGCGATCGTCTTTTAGTTACAAACAAAAAATTCATGGGAACTATTTCGAAAGCAATATATAATTATTTTGTGTGTTAAAACTTTCACAAAAGCTTCTTGCAAATAATTATTCTTTTATTGTGCAATCCTTAACGTTATAGAAACGATTGTTACGATCTGCTGTCAATTACAATCACATACTTGTAACTATTGTTACAAGACGTTTTATAAACTTAACTCAATGGGAGAAATTTATTGTGTTTCTAAATTATTTTGTACTAACGGAAGTAAGTATTTAAACCTAAACCACTTGCATAAAAAGTTAAACAAGAAAAATAAGAAAGTAAAAGTTCTACGTAAATTTAAACTGAACATTTTGATAATTACGTAACTAGATCAATATAAGTACACACCAAAGTAAACTTGTTTATGTAAGTTTTAATAGTGTTACATGAGAAGACTGCACTAAATCTTTTAAATAACTCTTCGATGGTACTAATTAATTATGTTACGTAAAAATTAGTAACCCTTTTTTTTTCATTTATGGCGAATGCAATCATAAACAAAATTCGTTCTTTTTTTGGTTCCATTTTTGGTAGCAAACTTTTCTAAATGTAAATGAACATTATTTTCTCAATATTGTTTCATCTCTTTTAATGCTCGTAATACCGATTGAACCAATTAAAATGTTAGTTAATGTCCATTCTTAAAATGATTTTTACGTAAGCAAAATTCGAATAGTTCGTGTTAGAATTGAAATTAAAAATTTATACAAATGCGATAAAATGAAAAGAAATGTAGTTTTTCTAGCAAATGTTATATTAATATTTTGCACATCATTTAAATTCAGTTTTTAGTCAATCTTATAAATTGTTCTAAATAATTGTACCTACGTACAATGCAGAGTAATCACCATGAACACATTTTTTCATTGAATTTTTCTTGTGTCATTATATTTTTGCGTAAAGTAACACAATCAGAATGCAGAACTTCTAAATAATGAACTAAATTCGTTAAATTATTAATTTTGACAAAACTCATCAATATTTTTCAAATAGGATAAAATATCGACAGGAAAATCGGAAGATATTAACTTCAGAGTTTATGAATAATTGACTTTTTAGTAAAATTAATTTAAAACTTAAAACGGTTGTTGTTGTCGTACATACAAATTTTGTTGAAAAGATAATTCTGATTTGAAAACAGTAATATATATTTTTTTATTATTAGCCAATTTATATTTACAGAATTCGATAAGGAATACATTGTGTCAGCTTCACGTTAATGTATTGGATTAAAATTTACATTGCACATTGCTGCGTCTACTAACTATTTTTTTAATGAATTCTCAAACAATATAATTTAATGTTATCTTGTGCTCATCAATAAGGATTTATAACGAAACTGTAGTGTTTTGAAAGTTTTTAATTAAAAGTTTCAATTCAGTTAAAAAAATTGCAAATAATCAAAAAATGTGTATTTGTATATTGCTCCATTTAATTACATTGCGTAAAAAATTATTTGCACCTTTTCCATTTCTGGTGAAGGTGATTATAATTAAAAATCGCTATTTCTTATGTACTCATTTTAAGTAACTAAAGTACATCTGTTTCTCCTCCGTTTTAAATGTTAAAATATTCCCTTTCTAATTTTTAACTAACTTCTGTTATAATGTTCTTTTTGTACAGAATGTTCTTATATTATTTATTATATGATTTTTATAAAATTTGGTATTAGGTGTTCTTCTTTAATAGGCGGAGTTTAATGATATTCTGAACAAAATCGGTGAAGCAGATATGATACTTTACAGAATGACATTTTGTGGAAATTGTGTTCTCTACAACTTTTATATTTTAAAGAAAATCTAGTATCTTAAGGATTGTGATGAATTCCAAGGAAAAATACATGATTGAAATATCTTTTATCTACGTCTAACCTGTAATCAGCACATTACTTACTAAATGATTGTGTATGAAATTATACTTTAAAATGCATGGTGCGTAAAAAAATAAAATCGTTTGTAAAAGTACAATGTAGTTTAAGTGAGAGTTTCATTATTAAACAATATTTGTTGTTAAGGATGCCAGGCACTCGAAATAAAAAGTTCTTTCTAGTAGTAACTGTTTCTATTTGGAAAAAATTAGTTCTTACGTCGATAAAGTATTGTATGAAAAATTACAATGATTATCTTTTGTTAACGATCGGTTCTCTATCAGAAATGTATCAATTTTAAATCTTTTTTTTTTTCGTTGTTCTACACAGTCCCAACGTACCAAAGCTTGAAGCTTTAGCGTAAAGCTGGCTAACATGTGAAGTCATTCCTCATTAACTTGAGGAATGTCAAAAATTACTTTTTGTTGTAGGTATGCATAAAAAAAGTAATTTCAAGTTTTATTCCTCTCACTCATCGTGCACCGAGGTTAAATAAAAGAGACATCTGAATAGATCATAATTTTTTCTAAAGAGGTTGTGACATTTATTCATAGTGTGCATAACATTACAATACAAGTACAATAATTATTAAAAATGTATACGAAAATTTTTTCATCTGTCAAATTAAGTCATTCAACAATTATATGACAATTTACTGATTGATGAATTGGCCAATGAGCACATAATTAACCGATAATTTTTGCACAATACAAGTGTAAGCTATCATTTTTTTCAAAAACATGAAAATAAACTGTTAGCAACATATTCGAAAATGAAATCAATATTGTATTGTGCGTGCCCGAAATAGAATGTTCTCTCTAATGCCATATTTCTTGTAATACATCGAGATCTATGTACATGCCAAATCTCGTATCTCTTCGACTTGGAACCTTACTCACATTTACTTAAAACTCATTTTTGTATTAACTATATATACAGGTAGGGAACACAATCTAATTGTTAAAGTTTTTACAATTGAACACGCAATTATTAAAATTTATACAACCACTCAAATTCACTTTATTTGAAGAAGAAGAAGAAGGAGAAGAAGAAATCAAAATTGTTGTAACATCAATTTCCTTGACTTTATTGAACTTCTATTTCCGTGTTCTGATAATTTTGTTTCACTCCAATCTTCGTCAAATGGCTCACAGTAGTCGCTCGATGCAAATGGTTTGTAAATTTAAATTTTTTACTATACAGTCCCGCTTTTTGTGCAGATTTCGTGGCCCATCTTGTCATTCCGTTCCTCCCGGTGAGGAGTGTTTTTTTTCCATACGCCATTCTTGCGTCAATCTGTTCTAAGAAACAAATGGTTGGTCTTGGTGCTCTTCGCTTGCCCAAAAGTTTTCTATATAACCTTAAGAAAGAACAAATTAACAATTAGATAATATATATAAAAAAAGTATATTTTGACCTACCTAATAGGACAGATGCATTCGTTATTGGTATTTCTGACTAATCATTTATTATCAGTTAATTTGCGTCCTCCCGTTGTCAAGTTTTTGAAAACAGTGGATTGTATTTTAATCTAACTAATAAATGATCTTGGTGCACCTTATTCTTAAAATTGCTTTTATTAAAACTGCTTTTTTACATGATGACGATCATGGTTTCGATACCGGTCTTGTATCGTTATCAAGTTTAAAAGATTTGTTTGTCCAACTTTAATCTATTTGTAAGTGTGTCATTCTTCTTGAAAATAATCAGTCAGGTAAATCACTGCTTGACCTCCTAGAAATGCCAGTTCATAATATATGAGATCAAAATTTTTCTTCTGTAGACCATCTAGTGTGTTTTCATCATAAAGTTTCAAGATTTGAAGGAGTTGTATGTAAGTAAAAGCCGATGAACTTTCTTTGCGCTTCTCCGGCATTAGTTGTAAAATTTTGCGAGAAGCGTCTCATGCATCTCTTGCAGGCTTAAATCGTATATCATTAAACGGATCTATCAAAATACCAAAGGCTTCATGATATTTTTCCCAAACAAGTTTGGGGTAATATTCCACATTGTCTTCGCGACAGTGTCTTTTTTCCGCATATGACTTGCCCAAACCTTCAAAATAAAATCAGTTGCTTAGACAGAATTTCCTGGCTCTAGTACATGATTTTTGGTGACACAAAACTCCTGAAATTTTTGGAAAAAATTTAGATCCATTTTTTTTGTGGTATTGGTAAAATTGTAATCGTATTAAAGAGAGAGCTTTAAGTCGTCCAATACATTTATTAAAGAATATTTGTTAAATTGGTTGATGTTAATTATTATTTAAAAAGTTAAAACTATTTCGACCTGTCAAAATATTTTCGAGGTCATCTTCAGTTAAATACAACAATATTAGGAAGTGGATTACGTAATAAGTTTATAAAGTGATGGTCATTATTTTTTGTTCACAAAATTTTTAATCTTTAATCTTTAATAAAATGTATTGGACGACTTAAAGCTCTCTCTTTAATACGATTACTCCTGAAATTGTTTCCGCACAGATGTTTTTGACTTCTTTGAGTTCCCTAGTGTAAGTATGTCTATCTTGATTAATTTCTACACTGGAGATGGTCCCACAACGCAACATTGTACTAACTCGGTTTTACTTAAAACTTAAAACAAATGTTTCGAAAGTGTCTGCAATGAGAATGGTCGCAAGTGACAGTACAGATCGATAAGTTTCATTACACTTATTATACCAAGCGATCATACAGTTTTTAGATAAGGTGTGGCTTCGATAATAGCCAATTTTTCATGTATTTGATAACTTCATCTGATAAATGTCAAATAATTGTCAGTGTTTATCAAATTTTTATGAAAAAATGGTGTGTTTGTCAGAACATAAAATATTTATTAATGAATCTTCGTAACGGTGCTTTCAATAACTGCGAGTGGCCATACAGAACTGTTGCTTGTTTGGCCGGTTTTGGGAAAGATTTAGAAGTATCGTATATGCAACCAACAATCCGCATCTTGTTATCAAAGACATAAAAACTTTGCTAATGTAAAAATCATGGCTACCCCTTATCTAAAAACTTTATGATCGCTCGGTACTATAATCAAAATTTGATAAAATGCTAAATTGAGAAAAGTTGTTATTGTAAATGCCATAATGAAAATTCAAATTTAGAACGAATTGTTAGTTTTTCGATATAAAGAAAATTAATGGTGACAGTTATGAAGTAGTAGGTGTGAAGTTATATATTTGTATTAAATTTTCTATACCTACTGATATTTATACAGGGTGTTTCAGTGAAAGCGTGCAAAAATTAAACAGAGCATAGGGGATGCTCTACTGAACAATTTGAGGTAGGGAACCTGGGGTCTGATAATTCAGCTTAAAGAGATATGGGGCTAAACTTGTCTATCACATTACTGTCAACTTTTTTTATTTACATTAGTTACAGTTAACTTACAAATACCATCATTGATACAGTTAACGTAACTTACAAGAGTTGCTCAAAGTGACGGCCACCAACCTCAATTCAAGCTTGACATGGTGTACAAGATTCTGAATAGCACTGAGTAATAAATGCGTCTGTTGTTGATTCAGAGCATGTTCTGTCATGGAACAAGACAGAGCCACCTCATGGGCAAGTACAGAAAACCTGCATCATGACGTCATAGTACAAATAAACAAACAATCTGATAGAGAAGTTTACTTCCATATCTCTTTAAGCTAAATTATCGGACCCCAGGTTCCCTACCTCAAATTGCTCAGTAGAGCATCCCCTATGCCCTGCTTAATTTTTGCACGCTTTCACTGAAACACCTTGTATATTTCCCTCTTAGCTGAAATTGTCAGAACATGTCAGAATAGTTTTTTTTTCAATAATATTATAGAGAATATTACTTCCAAGAAGATAGGAGATATTTCGTGTTGTTACTATTTAATTAAGAACGTCTGTGATCATACCTTTTAAACTATTTTTCTAATTCAAAATCACCTTCGTTTCACAGTTACCCAGACTTCTTTATGTAAGAATTGAGGCTTCCACAGCCGAAGTCAAGTGGCTTCATTAGGCCGAGAAACTTGAAACAAACAAAGAAAGTTCAAAGTAGACAACTGATAGTCAGGTAATCAACTTGTGACCAAGCCAGATTCTAGACTAAAAGAAGTCTGAGTTACTCAGTCATACGTAGAAATCGTCATAGTAGATATCTTTCTTTGCAAACACATTGTAACCACAATTATTGATGCACATAACTGTAAAACTCCATTTATGTCAACAAACAAAAAATTTTTAAATTCGTTTCAATGATCATTATGAAAACGAAACATTTTTGAAATTGAAAAGCAATGCAACACAACAAATTAAAAAAAATATCTAAGACGTGAGATTACGATAAACGTACCTCCTCAATGTGCTAAATTCTCAAAGCTACTAAACAAATTTCACCTCCAAACCGTTACAAATTTTGCCAATAAAAGTTTAATGTTTTGTGCGTTTAAAGTTTATAAATATATTTTACAATAAATTTCATTCTACACGTTGTTATAAATAATGTTAATGCTGATTATTTACAGCTTGGCAAATTTTGTTTTGGTTCTGAGATTTGAATGTGCATTGGTTATGTGACACGCAGCTCACAACTGAAGTGAAGCTGTGATTGTGCAATTAATAAAGCTGTCTGTTGCGTAATCTATAATTCAATAGTACGGTTATGTAGAAGTGAATCCTTATTTCTAAATTTGGTTTAACTTCTACATCTACATGAAAATGTACCATTCGAATAAATAAATAAATAAATCTACGTGGAAGTAACGGTGTATACATACTAGACTGTCAATGTTTAAACACAAAAAAAAACAAATGAAAAAGTTGTTAGTTATTATTTTGTACCTCGCAAAAAATGTGTAAATAGATACTTAAGTGCATAATTGAAAGTAGGAAATGTTTTGAGCTTACGCAGTGTATGTATCTTATCAGTTGTTCAATTTACGCAGCTAAGTGACATTAATATTATATTTGCAAGCACGCTTTTTTATCCCCACTTAAAAAAATTATCTTTACCGCATCTGCTTGATTCAGAAAAATAGGTACATACCTAATCTTATCAACCTATTAATCCCTAGCATATCACGTTTTGTTTTGTAGGTACGATAAATGCATGCAGTTGAAATCAAAGATTGGGCTTAAATTATTAGTAACAACAAATAAAAGTTTTTGTGCAGGTAGGTAGCTTGTTGATTACTTTATTGATGATAACAGTCAACATATAGAAAGACGTTATAATTCTTTAGGTTTTATGTTTATCAGATATAAGTACTAATCAGGCAGTCCTTTTTTCGGGAAAATCAAACAATTAACATTAAACGGGAAATAAATATAAAATTTTTAATTTATCGATAATGTGGTTAAAGTATAATTACAAGATTTAAAAATTAATGAAAGATTGAAGTAAAGTAAAATAGATTACAATGTAGAAAGGTAATTGAAAGTTATATTATTTAAATGTTTTGTGAATGGGTATACCGGAAATATTAGTGGTTATTGTAAGATGTGAAGTTCAATAGAAGACTTTAAAATAAATTGTAACAATAAAGATACGTAAGATATTATTTAAATTCTACTGAATAATGTCTTTTAATTTATTCGCTGCTCCAGAACTTAAAAAAATCTTTCTACTACAGTGTGATTATTCTAAATAGCTTTCCCTAATAGTCTGGTTTCATTCAAAATGTGTAAAGAATTTACTTGTTTACCTGGAATAGATAGGGGTTCTTTCCCTTAGACTGTGACCAAGCCCTACAATTTTTACTTGCACATGTCCATTTTCACTGTCGATGACTGTACATCGGTGCATAAAAGTAATTTAATTACAGACAACTATTGTTGTAAATTATATTATATACAACTTTTATTTGCTTGTTTTTCGAGGGAGCATTTTAAATACCTAATCTTTTCTATTATAATTAGAAAAGTAAAGTTTTAGTATAAGTTTCCAAAAAAAGAGATTTTGGTTTATTTTATACCTCATAAAAAGACAATAAAATAAGAATGAAGTATGAAAAAAGTCTTAAGTAACTACGTAAATAAGTAAAGATTAAAAGCATAATCTTCATGTATGCCTAAAGGATAAATGTTCTAAAAAAGTAAACCATAAATAAAACCATTTAAGACTTTTTTTTATATTTATTACATTTTTCTATAAATGTACATGATTTATTATATTACTTAAATACCAATAATATAGAAATGGCGGCGACTATAAGTATCTAACTGGTTTTATAAATAAGTGCAATTCATTTTTTATATAAACTTTCTTCTATCAAGTTATACAGTGTACATACATAAATACAAAAATTCTGTAAAGGTGTTGTTCACATAGTTCTGTTCTGCTAATTGCGTTCTTATTCGATAATTAAAATCAGTTTTTCTTTAGAATTTTTTTAAGTTTTATATTCGAAAATTAAATGGAACCTAGCCCATCTTCATTTAAAACGCAGATCAACTTTCGTGAGAATTAACTTGAAAATATACGGAATTACTTAAGTAAACACTATTGACATTTAGACACTAAAAAAGTGACGATGTTTGTATATTACATAATAATTACCATTGAATACCAATCCTAAATTTAATTATTAATTCTCATCAATTTGTTCTCAAAATTGTTTAAAATAACATTTGAATGCTTTATAAGTTAATAGAGGAAATAAAGAATTTGAGTCAAAGAATGAGAACTATTTTGTAAATCAAAGGTCAAGGATAATTATTTTACACAAATTAAGTTTGGTAATAGTACTTTGTTTTATATTTCTAATATGGTCCGTATCAGTTGTAGAGTGAATAATAAATAATGGATGATCGTTGAATAGTGATTTGTTATTTAAATAATACGAAATAAATTAATATTTTTGTACGGATTACAAAAAGCATATTTTCTTGCAGAAAATAAATTAATATAAAGGCTTTGTTTATCATTTTAAATTTGTTTAATCATATTATAATTAATTAGAGAATTCAATTAATTATAATTTTAAATAAATGTTTTTATTTTTTATAACTTTCCTTCATATAGTAGTGATCAGGTCTTTAATATTTCTCTCTATAATGTGAATTGATTTACAGTAAAGTTAATGAAGATATATTTTGGCTTCAAACAATCACAGATGAATCGCTAATTAAAAAGAGAAGTTAATTTACAAACGAAAACATTTTTTTTCATGTTTATTAAAAACGTCAAATACATAATTGTATTTTAAAAAAGTCGACGTATTTTCGAAATAGTGTAGTCATGTAGTATAAACTTTTCGAAATTGACATTAATAATTATCTTATTAAAACCTTTATTTATGCAAAGTCAAATTCACATAGGTTGCAATGAATAAAAGATTCGTTAATAATCGAGTAAAAAAGTTTTAAGTAGAGTTGTAGAAAATCTAATTTCTGACAACTTTTGTTGTGTTTTTGTATAATTACCTAATGTAATTGAAGATATCCGTAAATTATTGTTAAGTGAGTGTTGTACGGTGCTAATTATTTATCGTACAAACAACTATTTTAATTAATGAGGTCTTAAGTTTGTGGTTCATATTTTTACGCTCTTTTCGAAGGTTCTAAAGAGTACTAATAGAATTCGGTGACTCTAGCGAGAAGAATGGATTCAGTAGAAGTAGAAAATTTATTTTACTAAAGCTTTGTTGACATCATTTTTTTCTCAGTTTTTGACACATAAAGTGGCATTTTTCATATTCAAGTGGATGTCAAAATGAATCACTTGTTGTCATTTTGAGATCGTTAACATTGGTTTTGAAAATGTTAACGATGTGACACCATCGATTTCATTTTTGGAATATTATTCAAAATTAGAAAACTGTTGAATGTAACATGTAACGAAATATAATCATATTATTACATTGGTGTCTAATTTTTAGAACAGTGTAGATTTTGTAGTGAGGGGGTTTAAAAAAATTGGTGAAAAAATTGACTAATACCTTTCATAAGACCTGACTAGATATCAAATACATAAATTACTAAACAATTAATTAACGTCAATAAATAAAATATCTTCAAATTAAACATGTGATTAAAAGAGGTTTTATTTATTGACGCTAATTAATGATTTAAGTAATTTACGTATTTTATATTTAGTCTGGATTCATGTAAGATAGCGGTCAATCTTTTGATCGCCTTGATAAAGATCGGTCAAGTACGATCTAAACGTTCGCGATATAAAAGTACGAGGTGTTTTTAATCATCCCTCACTACTCACTACTAAAATTTGTAAAAGAATGTTCCCCTATTGGGAAAACATAAAAATTAAAACGATTAAGACGATCTTAAAGAATTAATTATTTATTCAAAGATCTGGAGATGTTTATCCAGTACTATTCTTTTGCACGTGGAATTGGCATTTATTAAGATGAACACAGGAAACATTTTTTTTTATAATATATTCTTGAAATCTATTTTATATTGGCCAATACTAAGAAAACATTTAGTATAGACTTAAAAAATTTTCCTACGTTTATATTAAATAAAATGGTTTATGGTCAACTGGCCAACTTTGTGATGTTTATGATACAGTTTTCGGCCGTAATGTGGCTCTTTATGCACTAGTCTTTTTATGTTACTTTATGGACGGTTGTCAATGCCAAACGTGAATGTCAGAATAAATACTTGGATTTAAGAGTGAAAACTGTCAATTTATAAATACAAGCAAAGACGACTAAATACACGTCGATATGGCAAATCCTTTCTGCAATTCATATTTATTTTAGTAAAATCATACAGTTGAACATAAAATCTTATGTGCAACTCGTCCATAACCTCGTTTTTTGATCTCGCCACAATTATTGCCTCGCTCCTTCGTTGCTCGTCCATAATTCTGTAGCTTGTTCATAAAAACGTAGATTATGGACTTGTTACATAAATAGCTATTATAAAATTAAATTAATAACAACTTTTGCTTTAAAAAAATGTGTACCTAAGTATAATGATGAACATATTTTAAAAAACAGAAATGGTTTTCTTTAAAGTGTGCCTTTGCCCAAAAACGTAAGAAAATATCTATAAATACCAAAGGTTCATGAAAATTAAATGAATGCTTCAGATAGACTTTTTGGTTGTTTAACTCCAATTTAAAAAAAAAGTGATACAGTTATATGTTAAAATTTTCGATTTAGAAATTGTTACGTAACTCCCTATCTTATAGAAGATATGTTTAAAAAGTTCCTTTGACTTGTACACTATTAATGGTTTCTTGTAGTTATTTTACATAATTCGAATAAGAGAAAATAAGTTTTATAGTCAAAAGAAACGAAACTTGCAGTTCTCATCTACTATATCGCTAATTCGTCAGCGATAACTGATAGTTCTCGGGTCTTTATGGATTCGCGGTATTTCACGAAGTGTTGACAAAAAGATAAATGGTTATTGATAAATAATTTTAAAAATAATCTTATATCAATTACTGGAATACACTCCTAAAATTATGCGGTCGACGTCCTTATATGGCCTACATTTAAAAATGATAAATACTGGATGGATTGTACATGGAAATTATCTTTTACTGAACATATTATTCCTTAAATTGTTCTAAAAATTAAAAACAAAAATTTCTTAAATAGACGAACATTTTAATTTAATTAGATCGAGGTTATTGTCTCGGATTATTACTGATATAGCTAGTAGGTCGCGTGTTAGATTCGTATTGAATTGATACCGTGGGATTTCATATTGTTCTTATACATGTAAACGTTTGATTCGTTAGTTCTAGATTTTAATCACCTTATTTGCAAAATAAACTTTCACATTGCAAATTATTTTTAAATCTAACTAAGTATAGTAGTACTGTACGTAGATTACATCATCCCTACTAGTTTTCCGCTTTGTGTCTGCACAATATTGCGGATTATTGATCCACTGTTATTGGTATTATTATTAAGTGTTATTTAATAATTATTTACTACGTGGAATAAATTAACATTTAATTTCGTAAATGCATAATTTTCTTCAGTTGTTTATCCAAAAATGGGCTTTCGTATACAAACGTTTTCTTGTAAGCCTGCTTATTTATAATTGACGCCGACAACGTAAGAAGAAGTAAAAAAGACATTTACATCAACAAAAAATTAATGTTCAAGTTTGTGTTACATTGTGGGATTGAAATTTTTTGCAAAAAAGATAGATAAATAATTCTCTCGTTTACACTTTAAAATATTTGTACGTCGTATGGCATACACTATCTTAAGATAAGAATTTGAACGTTAATTATACGATTTCAAATTTTCCTCGTTCTTATCATTTTGAGGTTTTAATCAGTTATCAGTTCCAGTTTTATATTGTTTACTTTGTTATTTGCATATTTTTGGAATTTATTTTACAGCGTTACAGTTTTTAATAAACTATTATTATTTTCGTATTGTTAATAGAAGTCATTGTGTGCTTATGAGAGTGTAATAAATGAGGAGTATAACCCGCGGAAGTCGTTTGTCTTGATGGTAAAGGATTTTCTTCGAGGTTTAGGAAAACAACCACCAAAAACCTAAACATGGAAATCTTACCCACCTAAATACCTACAAGCATGTGTAGTGGTGATTCTTCGGAACAACATGGAGTATTCTAGAAGTTTTAGTCATTATAAATATCACATAAAATTCATAATCAAGATAATTATTGATATAAAAGTATACAAAACTAATTCTTGATGTTTTTTAACATTTGTTGAACAATTATGTATGAATGAAGGCGGACCCGTGTATTTTTAAGATGTACAAAATGAAAATTGAATATTGTGGAAACCTCATAAGTCGAGTTTTCGTGACATTTTCAAACAGACAATTTTAAATGCAATTAGAAAATTTTAGACGTAAAGCCTGGTCCAGACGGAACGTTTTGCACTACGTTTCGTTTGTGCGTAAAACGGAATGAAAATGATAAAAAATGAGCGTCCACACGGTACATAGGCATCTTGTGTGTATTTGACGCCGACCATGGAAGAAGATTTTGTTACTTATGCCAATTCTTTTCGGTAAACATTCCTCAAGGAATTAATTTTTTATAAACGTTTCCTTGTTTGCGGTTTCATTAATTTCTTTAATTTTTTCTACCAAAATTTCATATGCCTGTCTCTTTTTTTCTCTGTCACTATACTTATTTTCTTGATCTTTTTACGCCAAATACATGAAAAATTTTTATATAACCGAATAAATTGAAACTACCGGGTACATTGCTGAAGATCTGACATTTCTGACAAAACGACAAATAAAAGGTATATAAAACGGAGGGAGCGTGTAGACGTTCTGTCTTGTCTGAGCAAATCATGGATATCTATGCCCCGCGACCTATGATATAGCTGTAACTGTTCCGTCTCCGCGCAGTTCTAAAAATGGCAAATTTTTCCTGTCCAGACGCAGCGTTTTGTCTACAACGTTTTGAACTGTGCAGGTAAAACGTTGCGACTGAACCAGGCTTAAACCATAATAAGACTCCGATTCTTCACACACACAGCTTATTTTGTTGTACTCATTTTTATTCCCAAAATAATTTGATAAAATCTAAAATAAGATAAATAACCTGAAGCTTTGTAATGTTCGCAAAATCGCATTTTTTCACCAATAATCACTTGTCGCTTATTTTTCGTTAACCTTTCGGTCTAAATTCAGTTAGATTTTGTACCGTATTTGTTCGCTTTATAAAACTTCGGACCAAGTCAGCTAGGCGATGTCACTCGAGGATGATCAACTCGGTGACGTTCCGCTCTCAAAATTGTTACACCCCGTATGTAAAACTTCAAAACTTCTAAGAAGAGGGTGAGTTACTGAAAATATCATTATTAGAAACTATTTCACTTCTTTGAATGTTAGTTAGAGGTCAAAATAAACGTGCCTCAAAATACTATTTTTGACTGACTGAATTTAGTTAAATTTCCACTAGGTACTCATTCAGGTAGCTTTCTTAGAACCCTTCAAATGATTCTCCTTTCCGGAAATGACTTCAGCTAAGTAAGTACAGTTGTGTTTGTATCGTCTTACAAATGGCAAGCAAATGCAATTATATGCACAATGCAAACAACCGTTTCTAAGAAATTATATTATTAGTCACTTTTAGAAAAAGTAGCAAAATTTTATTAAAATTATTAGTGATGTAAAGCAGTGATACAGTGTGCGATTTTTATTTTGTGATCTGTGTGTACAGAAATAATTGAGCCAACCTGTTGTAATTTATTTATATTAATCAAATGAGGTATTTTTGTTTATTAAAGTAGTTTAAAAATTTTTTTAAATTTTTAAATGTTTTTTGTTAAAAAAGGGAAGAAAAAATATTTTTAAGAAAGAAAATCTAAATCAAATTAAAATAAATAAATTCAAAACAATAAAATATTTAAAAAATTAAAAAGAGTAATTTTGATTTTTTTTTTTTTTTTTTGCGGATCGTACATTTTGTTCAATCAGAAATCTGCACACGTGCAGTATTGTAGGGAATGCTGCAAATGTTCTTATGCAACAAATCAACACTCCCGTAAAGTACCTGATTCGACAACGATGGAAAGTCCTTAACAAATTAGAGGACAAATTTTAGGAAAAACTCTGGCTGCCGTAAAAGGAATTCTCCTAAAGTCAAATGTTATAATAATAATAATAAATACGTCCAATCGCCGGCAACTCTGGACGCAATTAACATTTCAGAGAAATTCTCACTATACGAATACAGCCTTACCAATTTTGAGACTTTTTTGCTGGCTGATTTTGGAAGGGTTCAGGTGGATCCCCAACGAATATTGGCTTAGGCCGATTCTGACGATTGTAAAGTTAGTGTTTCTGGACGGAGGCATAAAAAATAATTTTAAATACCTTAGAGACAATTATGATGAAATGAAATTTTGTAATATGATTATGTTTTATATAAATTGTACATGATTAATCAGATTAAAGAATTTCTACAATATCAGTTTGTTACTTTCCGTCTTATACAAATTTATAATTCGCCGTCACCAATTTGACATCGCCGAGTTGACATTTTTGAGTTGACCGTCGCTGGCTTCGCATTTCATTTCTACTACTAGACAGAATATTAACTGACCCGAATAATCTTATACGATCGAGTTCGAGATCATAGTAAAGTTTCTTGTTTTAGATAGTTGAATCCGTATTACGGTAGATCTTAGCTATAGGAGGGATCGTTATCCCTTTTGCTTCTGTGATCAACTCTTCCGCTTCGTCACTGTCGATCTCCACTTCTATTTTAATAGAAACGCTCTCTCCTACGTGAACATATCTAACTGTATGACATTTATTGGCGTCACATAATCCTCATTATAAAACCTGGCGATCTCTTCATCTATGAAAACAATTCAAAACCGTCTCGATTATTGAAACATAGCATTGCCTTATAATGTTAAATTATTCATCTGATGGATATTTTATTATTAATTTTACTATAGAAAAACCTGTTAAATATTTAACCTTATTTATTTATGTGTTTGAACATAATTCTTTAATAAATTAAAGTATGTACTATCTCTTATCTTTGGCATGTTTAGGTTTTAGTGGTTTTCCTAAACCTTGAAGCACATGATTTGCCAAGACGAACCAATCCACTACTTCACACGGTTTTGTCACTACCCTATACAGGTTTATACTGATCTTCTGGGACATTATACATAACACTTACATCACAATACAATATTTAAAATGTACCATACCATAGAAACTTTGCAACAATCAGAAGGGCTAAAATATCTTGATCAAATTTGAGTGAACGCTTGTGTTTAGGATTTTATGAGGTAGTGATTGAGATGTTTGACCAGAGATGTATACCTATGTTATTTTAAAAACGTCTATTTTATTTATTTTTTATTTGTGATTTCTATAACCACGTTAATAAAACAAAAAATATCCGAATTTAATTAATTAAATCAGAAATACAAAATCTCATCAATTTTTGTTTATTTGTATATAGAGAAGAAGTGGGTGAAAGTAGAATTTTAAATAATAAATTATCTTGTAATAGATTTATAGCTTTATAAATCCTTATAAATACTCAAATTTAAGTAGTTCTAACCACTATTGCCTCAATTGTCTATATGTTATAATACGTTTTGATGCAATATTTTTTTATTCTAATCTAATTCTTGAGAAAGCGTATTTATCAAAAACATTATATAATTGGATTTATCAGAGAATGCATTGCGCAAATGTGATAAATATTATCACACTTCCTCTCAATTTTGGTGAAGTTGGGAACAGACATACTTACCGTTGATATTTCTAATTAAATCAAACTAATAATGCCCTATGAATTTCAAAAATAAGCTTTTGGCATTTACAAAATAGAACAATGTTTTAAAATATAATACCCGATTTATTGTGTGGTAATGAATATATTAACACCGAAAAAAATATTGTTTCCGTTCCGTTTTGTTGTTATAAATAGCCGTTTAAATCTATTATGAAATACTCGAATGTAGATGAGTAAGCTTATAAAGAAAGATAATTAAATAATATGTATTATTAATTGTTCGTTTTGTTCTATAAATTAATTATCTTCTTTTAATAATAAAGTAGTATATGTCGAAATTACTTCTTATGCATCAGTTATTAGTTTCTACGCACTAATTTTTCTAGACGTTTTCCTTTACCGTTGGTTGAACTATATTTATATTGTTAAATTATTACCGATGTCGTCGTATATTAGATCTGTGATCTTAATTTAATTTTACTGTTACATAGTGATATATTTTGTAGATGTTTTATTAAAAAATATATAAATTGTTTAACTGGATTAGTACTTTAATTTAAAAAAAATTTCTTTAAAAAATATTTTTTTTTTTTTTTTTTTGTATTTTTTAATTTTTTTTTTTTTTATTTTTTTTTTATTTTTTTTATTTTTTTTTTTTTTTTTTTTTTTTTTTTTTTAGTAGTTTTAATTGTGTTGCGATGTTGCATTTCAGTTAGTTAGGTTTGTATTTCTTAAATTATTCACAATTTATTTACAATAACAACGTTTTAAATACGTAGCAATTCCATAATCTATGAATCAGATTCGGTTGAATATATGAAAACCTGTTGCGAACGTACGATATTTAATAGCTTTGTTTTTTGATAAGATAAAAGCTATTAACATGTGTCAAAGTATAACAGTACTGTAGATATACTTGTTTTCATGTGTTTACCTTCAAGGTACGTGGGTTTGCATACTGAAATGTTCAGAATTGACGCGCACGATGGATCGATATGATTATCGTTTAATTTTAGTTGTCATTGCATGTATTTATTCAACGAATTTTCCTCAAACAAAAAACAAAAATTACAGAAAATGTTTGGAGATTTTATTTATTGGTACTACATTAATATCAAAACCAAACAAAACAAATTTTTGAAAGTTAAATGAGCGTAACTACGTTAAATAAGTATTTTAACGGTTAAACATTAGTAACCTGACCTTCGTGAATTATTTAGATTTACCAAAGAATAGAGTGAAAATACTTATTTAACGTAGTTATGTTCATTTAATTTTCAACAGTGTCCCAAATTTTGTTTTCTCAATGGTACATTTTGAAAAACGATTACGAAAAACATAAACGTAAAGGTTAGCAACTAACTGAATTTATGAAAAACGTATCTGTTCTACGAGATAAGGTTTTGGAATCTTACGGAGATAAAAACTTAAAAACTTAAAATTTTCTAAAAAACGAGGCGTTCAAATTTGCGGAATACAGTCTTCGATTTTGCAGGAACCAGTATAAATCCATTCCCACAATTCCACCACAGAATTGGACGATCATGTATAGTTAATTGTTTAATAACTGAGACAGTCTTAATTTGTGACAGTAGTTTTTTGAATAAAAGTCTCAACAAGTTGCAAAATAAAGCGGGATCTGCTTCTTTAACTTTTAATTGCAGTACCGACATAAGAACTGTTTGGTTTGAAATTTTTGTTTGTTTTATGGCCTTTACACCAACACGGCTTAAACTTAACACGTTGGCTGCGGAGGTAAAATTGGTTGTATGTTTAAAAGTGCGATACATATAGCCAAGGTATGTAAGACGACCAACTTATAGTGCGGTACATACCTTCGAAGATATGTAATCAATTTTGAATAGATGACCATCTAGCGACAAACCATGTTGTATTATGAATATTTTCAAAGTATAAATCTGTTACTACAGCACCAAACACCACTGTATTCTAGCCGTACATATCTCCGAAATGTAGAACCGCATATAAATGTTTTTATTTATGAAATGTTTCCCGTATTCGTGACATTCGTTAAAACAAGGAAGACAGTACCCTGGTTTCCCTGGACAGTCTTCACAATAGCTGATGAAACGACGTACTTTTTTGTCAGCTTCGCGACTAGAAAGTGATGAAGCTCTTCTTTATAACAGTGTGGTCGCTAAAATCTACGCCTTTTTTAGTTTTATTGTAGTCTATCACTGCTTGTGGTTTCATGACTTTACCTGACCCACTATACTTTTCTGACGAAAAGGGCAAATTACAAAGAATGCGTTAGAAAATGAAAAAATAAATACCTGTAGAAACTAGAGTATTTGTATGCATTGGGTGGGTTGATATCATCAGAACAGGTCTTTTATCTACCCATCTGATGATTTTTACATTATCTTGTTCCATTCCTAGAACTTCTTATTTTTTCATTTTCTTAGAGAAATCTTTTGGTATTCCTTTCCGATTTGCTCGAAGTGTACCTCAGTACAGAAGTTTCTCTGCATACAACTGTGTGCATAAAGTTATGCTGGAATAAAAGTTATCGGCGAACAGTATTCGTCCTTTTCGTTCATGTATAGACTCAAGTAAACTCATAACTATGGAGTGAGAGTGAGAGAGTCTAGGAATTGTATCTCCTTTATCTGCATACACCTTCACCTTGTGTGTGTAACCATTTGATGTGCAAAGTTTATAAAGTTTAACTCCATATTTATGAGATTTGTTAGGTATATATTGTCGAAATCGGAGCCTTCCTCGGAAGGAATCCTGGATTCATCGATAACCAATACTCTACCAGGGTAGCTCTGATAGTTTTTCAGCAAAATAGAAACTAGTGGCGCTATTTTATAAAGTCTGTTGTCAAGATTTGCGATTTCATTGTTAGCGAAATGTAAGCAATTCAGAAGTAATAAATATCGATCTCTTGTCATAACAGACAAAATAAATTTGTTGTTATATAGAGAATCATTTGACCAATAAACCCATTGCCAAAGTCACACCTAAAAATTTGCAGATTTCAATCTTATTGGTATCTGTCCATGACTTACTCCTTGACTTATTTGAGCGTTTGTTGAGCTGTTGACTTGCATAAATGTTTGTTTCAGTTACAAGTAAGTGAAGCAATTCATCATTTACAAAGTGTTTAAAAATATCCAAGGGTCGCTTTACCTCTGTACTATTTAAATTAGGATTAAGTGAGTTCTGTTGTTTATATAAATCAAATCTTTCGGTATTTTCAGAATTGGCGATTCCAATTTTCGTTACAAATAGGCATTTTACGGACACCAGCTACACCCATATCTTTGTCACTGTCGCTATAATTCTCAGTTTGAATGCCACTAGGAATATCAGGATTCAATTCATCACTCTCAGAATCTTCAGTTGACGAATTTTGATAAGTCTTATCTCTCACAGAGTCATTGCTGTCAAACGGATCAGAGTTCTCCCAATTGCTTGTTACTTTATAGTTGATGAGGTTTCTATTACGCCTTATTTGTAAAACAGTGGTCGAACTGCTCATTCCCGAATTTCCCGCTTTTTCAACACATTCTACTTCTGCATCAAGATACGAAGGTGCAGAAGTAGAAGGAGTATTCAATTCGTCACTTAAACTTTACACAGCTAATTCTAAAATTTTTTTACTGCGCGTAGACGTGTTAACAACCATTCGTTATTGTAGTTAAACAAGTACTGACAAGTCTACGTCGAATTACTCATCAATCAACCGTAATGTATAAAATTATTTTTTATATATGTTCTTTGACTTGTGACGACTCAATATCTACATTTGACATAATAAAATTCCCAGTATAAGTTATTAAAATTCGCTTCGCATGTCAAGACAATCATGAGTAAAATAGAGCCACATATCAAGAGAACGCGATACATATCGTAGAGGATATGTATCGCAGTTAACGTGTTAACCAATGCTTAAGAACTTATTTACGATTGTTACAACCATAGCAACGGTAAAAAATCTTATTGGTGCAATAGGTTATAAATCAAATAAAAATTTGAAACCAAAATAAATAGCTTTCGTCCATTATATTTTTAGTGTCATCAAACTACCTTAAATTTTCAATACGAAAAGGACAAAACCTATTTATTTGTTTGTATTCTTCTGTGCTGAAAGTACTACTCCAACGCCTATTCATTTTACAGATTCAAAATGTAAGTGGGAACAAAGGTATTCCTACAGTGCCAAAATAGAAAATTTTCAGTACTTCACAGATCAAACTGTGTCTAATTAATCCAGCAAGGGTAGAATAATATACGGGTAAATGATAACAGTGTTTAAACAAACTTTCATGATAAATTTGCAGAGAAGTTTCAATTGACTTAGAAGGGAGAACAGTTAGGCTAGGAACTATTGGATTCGAGTTAGAAGAAGGCCCGACTGCAAATCATAATCAGGTACAAAAGACAGTAGTGTTCGAAATATGATGATCATGTTATGTTTTCAAATAAGTCAAGATAAAACGATAAATAAAAATTGTTGGAGGAGATGTTAACTATTTGTTGAGCCAAGGAGTTCATGTAAACATAAATCTTCAAATTTTCTAATGTCAACGGAATTGAGCACTATTGAAAATACAATTCTGATTTTAGTGTGTACTTGAATTCAAACCGTATGTTATAAATATAGATTGAGAAGAAGTCGCCCTAACTAAGAAAATATGCTTTATAAATTGCAAAGCAGATATTTAGTAAATAAAGCTTTTTTGTAGTATAACAGTATCAGCATTATTAGAAAGAGAAGAATATTGTCAACATTGTATGGCTGTACAAAATTCAATACGTATTTCGACGGCTTCACTTCTAAGTCGATAGACTATTGAAGCAAGAATGAACATACTGTCACGCCCCACAATGTTGATAGCATTTTTAAAATCGTTTTTCAGGAGTTTTTAAATTTTAATATTTTATTTTTTTAACCCTAACACGTCAAAATCCGACCTTCAACCCGGACCATGTATGCCTTCTGTATTGGATAGCAGTTTTCTACGACCCTTCTCCAAAATTTTGAAATTAAAACGATCGCGTAGGTAACTTAATGTGTTCACTTTTATGCATACATTTTCAGTACCCATGATTTTATACTTATGAAATATGCTTTGTATTAATGGAGTTGATGATGGTGTTGCTAAAACAAAACATTCTACTGAAAATGATCACAAGAAAAGTGAATTTATGAACATTGACTTATCGATCGCGGAATATTGTTGTAATTTAATCACATTTGTATCAACAATTACGTTAAGTTGTTTAATTTTGTAATATCGTGTACATATGTGTTTTATTTTGAATTTTCCATTTCTAATTAAGAACTCTTACCCCAATGTTTTTTTACTACCTAGGGTATCCTCATCGAATCTGCTAGAGTGTTGAAATTTTAAATTTCGGTATAGATAGATTTTTCTCTTTCACCCGCCGACGTTAATGAATCTTGTAATCAGAATCTTTAAAAAGAAAATATTCTACCCACTTTGGAATCATAACACTCAATTAATCTAGAAGCAATTAACTCAATTCTTAGCTATGATATTAATTGTTCCAAAATTATTTGTTTTATTGACAATATGTTATCGAATTGGAAGTTTATTCGAAAATCAACTGGAATAACTTGGGGAGCAGATGCAAAGACACTTCGTACAACTCCATTGGCATTAGATTATTCAACAACAGAATATTGTGCTCCTGTCTGGTACGAATAAAATAGTTACCCAGTTGAATTGCACTATACGTATAATCAGTGGAACCATTAAATCCACTCCTCTCGATTGGCTTCCTGTTCTTTGTCATATTACTCTATCAAACATTCGATAAAAAGCTGCGTTACAACGAGAATGGAATAAATGAATTGATGTTTTCAATAAACATCTCATTGATGATCCAACAATAGAAGTCCCGGGCTTTGATCAAAAAAGAAAAATTTGGTCAAAAGTAAATCGCATAAGAACACGCCATTCAAAATGCAACTCTATGTTGTTTAAATGGGGTGCGACTTTTAATCCAAATTGTAACTGTGGAAACGAACCAGAGACCAAAGCTATATTATGGGTTACTAATCTGAAGGACATATGAAGCTGTATTTTGTATTCTCTGCCCAGATTATCTCTTTTTTTCAATATTTTGTTTGCTGTTTCTTTGACCTACTATTTTTTTTCGTCATTGTCGTGACTGGCGCTTGGACCGGTCCATTGTATGTCGTCATGCAATGGCTGTGCTGTTATATTTTATGTTCTTATTTATTATGTTTATGCACTTAATTAATATTATTATGCTGTGTGTCCAAGATAAGGATGAACAGCATGGGGATCTCCGAAACCGTGAGAGATACAGAGTCGGTTAAATTTGGAAAAAGTTGCCCACTAGAGGGGTCAATATTTTGCTCTTGAAAACTCACTGAGTTCGCCTTACTTCCGGAAAAAAAACCGAAATTGTGCTATTTGGTTTTTATTATATTCTGAAGTTATTCGAAAAGAACTGAATCCACTTTGTCATTGCCACTTTTTCTGCTCTACAAGATGGCGTTCACAAATTTTCACTACAACGTTTCGTTTCAAAGAAACCATTATCAACTTTATTTTTTCTTATGGCACTCAAAAAAAGTACACTCTGTATAAGAAAGCATTTTTCATTACAAATTCAACGATGTACTACACAATATGGTTATTCGTGGTTTTATTGAGAAAAAGTAACGTTTTGTTAAATTTTTAATCTTTTTGGTCTAGTGTGCGGTGTTGTTCACATATCTTGTTTTTGAAGAGATATTGTGTACTCGTAGGTATCCCCGAAGAACCAGAAAACACAATTTATTTAAAATGGTTAAATTAGATCGAAACGATTGCCACATACACCTCTCATTTGATTGATTATTAAAATGACTCTTCAACTGAGCAGTAAATTCGAAATTGCAATAATATACAAGGTATTCTCTTCTTGAAAAAGCGCCCATGTTGTTACCTGTACACCCAGTATATTACAGATTATTATTTGTACGACTTGTTAATAAAACTCATTTGAGTTATACAGGAATAATATACTCGTATGAGATGGGAAGTTATGCACCGCTTTCAAAATAAAAAAAAATGTTATTAAATTTCAATTCAGCAAATAAAATTGTCTGTCCCGAGGCCGAACCTGTACCTACATTATTTAAATTTAAATAAAACTCGCAAAAAACTGTATTTAGCGTTACCTCTGTCGCGAATTCGTTTGTAGTACTCAAAGAGGATACGTTATTAGCATCTTTTTTAGATCTCAGCAAAGCTGTTGATACTCTTTCTCACGATATTCTTGCTGATAAATTATCTAAATATAACTTTAATTCTGAAAGCTGTCTTTCAATTAGATCATTTCTCGCCGATAGAGTGCAGAGAGTACGAGTCAACGGCATATACTCGGATCCACGATTTAATAATCACGGTGTACCGCAGGGGTTCGATTTTAGGTCCTCTGCTGTTTTTGTTGTATGTCAACGACCTGCCTCTAAATTGAATCTGCGTAATTCAAACACAGGTGTAATTCAATACTATGACGATACGGTTTTAACCGTATCTGCATCAACTTTCGACACTTGTGTTGATGTGATGGAATCAGCAATCAATGATGTTAGAGGTTGGATGTCGTTTAATGAAGAAAAAACAAAACAGGTGGTCTTTAGTCTGTCAAATATTGATCATTTGATTGGGGCTGGTTTCTATTCTAAAGTGAAATTTCTGGGTTTAAACTTGATTCCACTTTCCTATGGGACTGTTATGGTAGTGATCTTGCCATGAAGTTGAACAAAAGCGTCTACCTGCTTAGACAACTGTCTAATTCATTGTCCGTAGAAGTTCTCAGGATTGCATATTTTTCTTTAGTACAGTCCCATTTATCGTATGGGCTTTTCTTGTGGGGTCATTCGGCTTCCAGACATCGTATTTTTAAAATTCAAAGGCAATCTGACAATGTACTCTTGCCACAGCCAAATATACGACCACCGAACCAGGGGATGCGATAATCTTTTACTACCAAAGCGTCGACTTCGGAGGGCTGGATACGGAGTAAATTATTATGGTGTGAAGTTCTTTAACAGCCTTCCTGTGTCCGTTAGGGAATTGTCCGAATCTAAATTTAAAACTTACATTAAGGCGTTACTTATTGATAAGGCATTTTATAGTTTTATATTATAATCATAAATTGTGACTTGTCATGTGTAAGCATTTAATGCAAAATATGAAATAAAATTAAATAAATAAACAAATAAAAGCATCGGTTAAAATTCAAATAAAATAAATTTTATTTCGGAATTCATAAATTATCTAGTTTAAAATAATAAATTTTGTTATTTTTGTGTTTCCCTTTGTTTATCGTTTAAAGTCTAAATGCAAAACGAATAGCCAGATCCGTATTTAGGATAAAATACGCATTATTGGAAAGGAACATCAAGTATTTCAAAATTTTGGAAAATTGTTTGCTCATTATCTAAGTACTTACATACTACTAAAATGAAAAAACTTGTAACACTTTTATTTTTTGCTATAAATCTTCCTCCCGTTGGTGATGTTTCATCATGTATGTTATATGAAAAAAAAAAACCGTCTGATATTTATGAAACTTTGAACATGGGTATTACTATAACACCGCAGATCTGATTATATTTGGGCTTGTTAACTTACATAGATTTTTGGAATCTTGGAATATTTACAAAAATATACATTTTACTATTTTTTTACAGATGTCACGTGACACTAATTGTTTTAACAATATCTCCACCAATATTAATTGTAAAAAAAAGTTATTAATAAAAAGTTGTTGGAAATTTTATTGTCTATAACTTTTGTTTGAACTAGTTTTGTTTTTAAACTCAATTATCATTTTCTCTTTCACTTTTAACACGTCTTAAAGGGAACGTGTGCCTGGTACCTTGTTTCAACGCTAACAGACGAAAGAATTTAAAATTTTCACGAATGGTTGGAAATTATATTCAATTTCCATTGAGAAAAATGGATAATCTATAGATGTATATTTTGTTGTTGTTTTTACAACCGCATCTCGTCATTAGTCTTGTAAATATAAGTAATTGATAATTGATTAATCTTCAATTTAATATTATTTACCTATGTCACCTTAAAAAGGCTCTATACATATTATTGATTTACCATTTCATTTGAATTTTCCATTTCAACTGAGTGTTACTTATCCTCCTCTTATATTCTTCTGCATTTTACGAGTGAATACTGTTTCAAGTTGTAATATTCGCTGTGTCGATTGGGATTGCAACTTGTAGAAGTTGCGTTAAGCAGAAGAAGAAACAACGAAATAACGAATAAAAGCAAGTACATACGTATAATTGATTGCTTACAGAAGGCTACAAGCATTATTTAATGAAGCACGAGCTTATTTTTTGAAAAAAAAATGTAGAGAACTATCAGCACAACGTTTCATTAAGTAAGTGATAGTACATAACCTCTATTACTGACCGTGTCAGGCGTGACTGCTCTGGTTGTTAGACCGGATATTATGCATTCTAGAAGCTTCAGCAAAACACAAATCTAGTGTTATTTATTACATACCTTTATCCTAGAGTATTTATTAAAGTAACACAATTAGAAGTGCAATTTTAAACGACCTGTTACGCCACATAAAAAGTGGAACTTAAAGAATTTAGAAAAATGCGTACGTGATATATTATTTCATACAATCAAATAATCAAGAAGCCAACTATAATTACGCGGAGCGTAAAGACAATGATACACGTATTCATTTTTCTTCTCCCTAAGTTGTGAACGAAGGTTATTACCGTTCAGTGCACACACCAGACCGTGATTACTCATTACAATGCAAAATTATACATGTAGGTTTATCTATTTTTATCCTATTATACAGAAGCTTAGCTTTCATTTATTAATTCAACAAAATAATTAATCAAACTAAATGTTATGAATGAAAGTAGGTACTATATATGTATATATAATAGGTATATGCGCTATAGTTGAAAGTGAACTTGATTCCTTCGTCGATTAAAATATTTACATGGGCGATCCGGATTTTATAAATACATTTTTATTTCATATTCCATTGTTACTTAACGTTTTAAAAATGGGTCGTTGAGTCATAGTCAATGTATTTAAAAAAAATTTATTGGATTATCTACGTAGGACCACTTTTTAGTCCGGTTTTAAGGTTACTTTTCTATTAATTTATACGTGACAAACAATTCTCACCTTGGCAGTAAACCCAAAATTTTAGTTCATCGCTCACTTAGTAACCCATGACTGAAAAGGTAGAAAAAGTTTTGAAGCTTTTTCATTTTACTTTTTAGTATAGTTTTTAATATTTTTTTAAGTGTAGTACAATTTCTTTTTCTGATTTTTAAGCGATGAATTAATAAAATTATAATAATTGGTTTTCATAAGTTCGCATTTTTATTTTATTTGAGAATGTACGCACGGTTACTTCTTGAGCAATGTTAACAAGCCTACTGATGTATTGAGCCATAAGAAACATCAAGATTAACAACTAGTGTTAATCACTCCCCATCTATATAATTTCTTTAAGAGTTACATATCACGAACATACCTATCGAAAACGATTACTTAGTAAGGTCGCCCTTAGCCCAACGCCATTTCGCGTCGATGGAGTAGCCGCTTCGCTTTAATTTAACTCTGATAAAGGACACGACTCGCTTTGCTAGCCAACTTGTGAAGTCTATCGTTGGATCCTTTTCCGCGACTCTCAGCCAGCTCCACTTCGCGTCGATGGTATTGCCGCTTCGCGGCGAGTTCGAGTAACTTCGCGGATGGTACGCTGAATTTTCTTACTTAAAAAATTAGGTGCAGTGCTACTTTGATAGACACAGCTTTTTACTCACAAAAAATAGTTTCAATGCAAATTTAATAAAGACTTAAATAAAGAATAAGAATTAAGATCAAACTCGATTCGCTTTGGTGCTCGTACACTGGCTTTCCTTACTCAAAATGAATCAACCTGCTTATTTTTTGTTTTCTAATGGCTTCAAATATTTTAAGTTTTATTATTCTTGGTGTTCAAAATTTTAATTATTAATTGTTTTCCAGTAATTGGGGCTTTGTTACTAGGATTAATTGGTCAGAGTGGAATCAATAAAACACCATGTTCATAGTCGTGTCAACGTTTCGATCGGCCAAGACCAGAACTTCACCAAGACAATCTAAAGAATGAAGAGTCAGTCTAATCAAATTCCTTAGATTGCTTAGCGTGTAGGAAGATTGACACAACTAAGGACATTATGTTTTAGTGACTCCACCTTGCCAATTACTCTTAAGAAAAAGCCTGAAACACTTGGATACAATATAAAATTAATACAATTTAATCACCAATTCCAGTAAGTTGAAAGTAAGTCTATTATGTAATATTGAACAAATTTGTAGTGCCTCCACCTCAATAAAAAATTGAACACTCTACACAATTAACCATCTTACTTGTACAGTCTGTTTACTTATTATTTTAAAGTGGAACGTCCCATTTACTACCAATTCTTCGTAAGCTGGAGGAGGGATCTACTTGTACTAAATTCAGAGTATTTTCTACCCCTAAACATTAGCAAACAGCTAGTTGAAATGTTATTTAACGCTTTGAGAGATTCTAGCACATCCGTTGTGAGGTACGGGGGGGAATTTGGTAATTTTTTCCTGTGGTGTGAGTATAACTTAATGCTATAATGCCCATATTTAATTAATGGTATTCCCCTTAGTAAGGCTTATAAATTTTGATTTTTATACTATTAGGAAAATCAACATTCATATATCATATATTTTTCATATATATATATCTATTCAATAAACACCAAAAAATTATATCGGGTGTTGATTTATCCGCTCAGTAATAGCATTTCACATGTAAAATCTTGTCTATGCAATTTCCTGTTTCCCCAAAACATAAAAGTACAAAATTGTTTAAAACTAAAATGTAACATAACATTTAAAAAATAGCTACTTCAGAAATATTTATGATCGGAAAGTGTAAGATCCACAACAAAATTAAATTAACTGAGGAAAGTGACTGTGTAAATCTGATATGACATAAGAGAGCAACAAAAACAGTTTGAAATAAGAGGGCACCAAAACTCTACTTTGGAACCGCAAACCGGCTCATTATTGATGTACTTTTGGTTTAAGTAGGTGAAAAAATGAAATTTATTAAATTCGTACTGGTATATTACGTTGTGGCGGTTCTAGGGTAAAGAACATTAAAAGAATTACTTGTCGCATCGAATGTGGTATAATGTAATCATTTTGTGCTTTCACTTGGTCCCAAATTTTGTTCTCCTTGTTTAACAAAAAAATTGATCGATTTTGTGGCGGTGCTCACGTGTGCCAAAATGAAATAATTTTGTACTTTCAAGGATTCTCATTCTATAGAACTACAAAAACAGTGGCAGTTGATAGGTTTGTACTTAAATAAAAATAATTGGGAAGTGTAATTTAGTTGCCTAACATATTCACTAAAGAAAATTCAAGAGTATTGGATGCTTCTTTGAAAGACAACACATGGCCAAATTACATTGAACAAATAATTTCAATAAGATTAATGAACTAATTTTCAATGTTGACATGCCGAGCGTTGTCGAAACATTTTGCTATTATTTACCCACCAGAAAATAGTTCTTAGACAAAACTTGACAATTCGATGAAAGAATAAAAATTAATTGTTAATGTGAACAATAATCTAGATTCTCTGAAATTGATATTGCCTTGTAAAAAGTAGATTTATTTAAAATCAGTTTTAACCATTCTTTTAGGTTCTTCAGTGGCTATAATTTAACCATATTTTCAATTGTACACGGTACACTTCGAAATTTTAAATGGAAACACATGTATTTTATTTTTTATTTTAAATCTACGTGAGAAACTATGGAAACTTTATTTATACGTGTTTTACTCAAAAAATGATACTTTTGTAAATATCGATTTTTAAACACTTTCTTGGGTCAATGTCGGGTTTCATATATTTTAGGTTTTTCAGGTTATTATTTGATATATCAAACTCAAATTTTATTGACATTTAGGGTGGTAACATCAAAACATTTTTATTGATAACTCGAAATTATGAAATAGATCATGAAATTTTACAACAAAATCGTTGGACAGATTATTTTAAATAGCCGAAAGGAATATTTGAATAAACTTGAAATGTCAAATACGAGAAGAATTCCTAGTAAACGTATCTATCAGCATACAAATACTGTTTTTGTCAGATATTGATATGCTGTTGCACACAATAAGGATGGAATTTGTTTTTTTTTAACACTTTATTTACAGGAGTCTTTAAAGTTCCAACGTTATCTGTTAATTGTCAAACTCCGATGGTAGGATTCTCAACTATTTATAACAATAACGATGTCGAATTGCAGATCCTCTTAAGTACAAACATGTTTCCTAGTATTTTTCGCATAAGAAATTGTAGTTAGATACTCTTGCAGTTCCATTATTTGCTTTATAATTACGAGCTCCCAATAAATAACTTCCATTCAATTTTCCGGTGGAATAAACCATACTAACTACTCCTGCTGTCGAAAACTCACTCATTATTACTAACAATACGAAGATATAATAAAATTGTGATAGATTGGAAAATTACTAACAACAATAAACTTTTGACGTTCGTATTTCATCGCCTACTTAATTTTTCGATGATAATTTTCACGGCTAACAGTAGATTTTTGGTAGACATACATATATAACAAAATTGTATAGTATTTACATCGATCTGGCAAAAATATATGGGTGTCCCATTTGATTTTATTATCGTATTTAACATTTTCGATTACAATTTTTTTCTCCTGCTCTGTATAATCGATGTCAACTTATAAATCATGGATAGTTAGAGTCATTACCGCCCTAATCGTGAACAAAATTTGAATTTGATATTTCAAGTAATAACCTTAAAAACGCAAAATATCTGAAGGTCGATATTGACCCAATTAAAAGTTTAAAAATTGATATCTCGAAAAGTATCATTTTTTGAGGAAGAATCGTTTACATACAGTCACCATAGTAGATTCAGAATAAAAAATATGTTTCCATTTAAAATGTCAAAGTTGACAGTTGGTCCATGAAAGTGGGACACCCTGTGTAATGGAAAACATTTTTAAATTGTAGCCATTGAGAAACCTATAAGTATGGTCAAAAACGATTTTGAAAAAATCTACTTTTTGAAAGCAATATGCGTGTACTATACGGACAGGTTGTATATAAAAAATTTTTATAGCGATAGAAATAAAGCGAAAGAAATTTACAGTACAATTAGAAAGGAACTATTTACTCAAATGTGGGAAGATACAGGGACATCAAAGAAATATTTAATAGCAAGGGACATTAGCATATGGCAGACAGGATTATGAATAAAAAGAAGAGAAGAATTCTTTTAAAAGTAACCTAGTGCATTCTTGTAAACTATTTTTCCTGCTAATCAGCAATTCATGATGTTATTAGTAACATTAAACTGTATTACATACGATTCGGAAATTTTGTTAGTTGGGACAAATGTTCAAATGCCTAGTCAATTGCCATCAAATTATTTTTTAATTCTGTATTAATCATTCATTTTCATTGGAAACAGGTGCAACGACACAAAACCTTTTGCTCAAAAAGTAAAATAAACTTCTGAGAGCGTATAGAAGTGCTCGCCAAATCGATACGAGAAATATGCTTACTGGTCTTATCCTACTATTCAATATTAAAAACGTTTTATTTAGGAATTCATGTTTAAAAAAAAAGTTCAAATAATAAGTATTTATGTATCAAGGCACTAAAGTTTGATTTTTTATGATGAATGTGTTTTAGTTGAAGAGGTGATAGCCGAGGCAAATGAAACACGTGAGTGTTCCGAAATCCCAAAGTTTGAACAAAATCTAACAATTTTTCTGAAATCGTTACTAAAGTAAAAAAAAATCGGCAGTAAAGTAAATAAGATCGGTACTAAAGTAATTCATTATACGACGATTTTTAAGTTCACATTTTTGCCGGTAGAGATTTTAAAATCGCGCATGCGCGGCGGAAACATTTGACGTAAAAAAGAAAACAGCTGATTACATTTGGTACTTAAAGAACGTTATAAAATTGTCAGATTCTGTTCAAATTTTGGGACTTTTGGAAAATATATAATATGTACTTCGGCACTAAAGTTCTTTTTCATGACTCACATGTTTTATTTGCCTCGGCTATTGCCACATTCGTCCGAAAAAATCAAACTTTAGTGCCCTTGATACATAAATAACCATTATAACGTTCTTTAAGTAGCAAATTTAGCTGTTTTCTTTTTTACGTCAAATGATGCCACCGCGCATGCGCGATTCTAAAATTTACATACATTTCACACATCTCTACCGGCGAAAATGTGAACTTAAAAATCGTCGCATAATGAATTACTTTAGTGCCGATTTTATTTACTTTACTGCCGATTTTTTTGTACTTTAGTGACGATTTCGGAAAAAAGTTATTGGTAATACAATTTCCAAAATCTTTTCTCTCATAACTATTTTTGCGTAATTATATTTCTTAAAAATATGGCCGCATGAGATCACTGCAACTCTTTTTATTTGAAAGGAAGTATGTATAAGTAATGTTGTTGAAAATATTCTACATAAACGAAAAGTGCCCTTTTGGCTATTTACATTATATTCATAATTTAATCAAACCTCCGGTATTATAAAAATCATGGTATGTACGCTTTGGAAATAGTGGCACAATTCCCATCTTATTTGTAAAATGTAGAGTAATAACTTTACAATTTAATTTTTTTTGTTCTCAAAGTATGAATTCAAGTTGGCAAAGAATCATTTGATAAACCCCATTCTATTTTTGGTCGTGATAAACAAATACTGCGGTTTTTCTATTCTATTTACATATTTTACCGTATTGGTTTCATTGTAAAGACAACGTTGTTATCAGTATACATATTGTTGTGAGTTTGCACAATTGGAGCAGTGATAAACAGTTAATATAATAAAAGTTACGCAATGTTAGCGATATCATCTAGGTATAATTAAAATTATCCAGAAACTATTAAAAGACAGTCAAAGGTTTATGAGAATAATTTGACCTTACAATGATGTAAAATAATAATGGAGTTATCGTAAGTCAAGTATTTTCATTTAGTTCATGGATCGAACTGTTTTCATTGAATAAATACCCGTTACAATTGAAAAAAACGTACCTAAGTACGCCGTTCTAATGAATAACGAATTGCGCATTAAAGAATATGTAGGCGTCAAACATTAAGGCAATGTTATGTAACTGTAACAATTCGACTACTGCTATTTGGTGTACGGTACTTGTTTCAAACTCTTACGATGCTAACAAAAGTATTAAACGCATATTGGTATTTAATTTATGGCATTCAAATAGGAACAAAATTTCCCATACATTTCGAATCATGTAGTTGATAAATATTAAATGAATTAATCAAATTTTGTATGTGTAAAACTTAGTATTCAAATATGAAAAGACTAATTAATAAAATCAAAGTTTACTGATAATTCCATCGTGATGGAGAAAGCTTAATTTCAGATTGAATTATACTCTAATCAAAACTAGGTTTCAGCTAGAGACTATGGCCCTTATGCATAGTACTATTTAGCATCTACTTTCTGCCTACTATTGTAATACTAGTAATATTAGCATGCATAGTTCATATTTAGTAGATGTTTTTGTTAGTAGCTACTAAAATGTAGTAGAAAAAATAATTCTTTACACCGTGATTTTCATTGTGCGAAACTAGGTAATCATAACCTAAAGTATTTGGGGGCTGAATGAAAGTTTAAAATAGAAATGGATAACCTGATTTCTGAAGAAATTAATCAAGCCGAGGAAGTTCAGGAGGTTATAAATGTTAACAGACATCCAAAAATTTATGAAGAACATATAAAAATCCATTTGAGATATATTCTGATATTTAATTTAAAAACGGAATAGGACGCAGAAAGTAACTGCAAGATATATATTAAATTTAACAAGAGAACAAGTAACACCATTAGCTGGAAATCGTGGAAGACCTGTTATCCCCGAAATCCAATTTTTATCTACAATAAGATATCTTTCAAAAGGTGAATATGAAGAAGATATGAGTATCAGGAATGTACAGAATAAATCATACGAAACATTTTTAGGTGATCTTAGCCAACTCCATCAAAGTACATTAGCTGAATAGATTAGCAAAAGCGTTTGCTCAACTTAGAAACGTTACATAAAATTTCCAGAAACTGAGCATGAAATAAGAACAGTCAAAAGGGATTTTTATGAATTGGCAAATTTCCTAATGTTGTGGGTGCTATGTTTTTTTAAAGTGGCCAACTTTTTTTTATTTTTAAACTGAGTATAATAAATAAATGGTAAAAGTTTCGTCGTTTTTATTATTATTTTTAAAGTTTTTTCTAAACTGAACGACTTTTTTTAAAGATAATTCAGTAATTTTTACAGTGAGAAAATAAAACATGTTTTTAAGAAACTTTGCAAGAGAACAAAAAATTAAATAAAAAAACTTTTGTGCAATCAATTTCTTGGTGCAATATTGTAGTGTGACACATTGCCTACAATTTCTTCTAATAATACAATTTTACGGTTAAACAAAACAATAGTGTACTAATTTACTAGATGAAAACATACCTCAATTAAATGCCCAGCGTCTATTCTACCGGGCGATTAATTAGGCAAACGTTTCATAGTTTAGTATAAATACTAGCAAAGCCAGCATGCTACGCATGAACAATAATTGACCTCAGCACTTACATTAACATTTATCAGTTGACAAATCAATATGAATGCAGAGTACATGGAATTCGTAAAATAAATCGAGAGTAGGTGTGCGCTCGCACAAGTCATGACATATTAATAAGAGATTGCTCATGCATTCTACTAATATTTATTTTTTAGTTCAATAAAATATGATCGGAAAATTTAATGTCATTTTACACTGTAATGCTGCGGCACACAATTTACTCAAAAACAAGTAAATTAAAATTTTTTTTTGTTGAAACTAGGTCCGAGACCAATTTGAAAATGTTAGGTAAGATTCTCCATACTTTTTTCTATTTTTGATAAAAATTCCGTGAATTTATCTGTATCTCCACATGTGTATTTTTGGATCCCCATAAAGCCCTGTATGTATGCCATATCTCAAGAAGTAATAGTGCTAGAAACTTGGGGTTGGAATTTTTGAATTTCTAGTACAAAACTTAATTTCAATAACAAATTTTGTTTGATTATCTCTAAAACTTTAAAAGTTATTTACGGAAATGTCAAAAAAATGTATGTGCAGTTTAAATTTTGAAAAAAAAAGAATAATTATTTTTAACTCAAAAACTAATCACTTTTAAGGGTTCCAATTTTGGGAAAGTATCTAGGTAATACCTATCTACAACTGTCGAAATTGGGTAATTTTCTAAGATGGTCATATGGAACACCTTTGTCGAATTGACATGGAATGACCCTATAACGAAGGTGTCTGGGGCCACAACTTGGAACATAAATGCTAATCCTGTGTTCTTAGCCGCTTGAACTTTTTACTCAATACAAATCTAAACAAATCCTCCTCTTTAAAAATGAATTTAACTTCCTCCATTATAAAAACAAGTTTTGTATTTTACTGATCGGTAGTCAGCGGCGTTGGTTGCGGGGTTACAGTTACTACAATTTCTTTTTTTATATATAATTACACGCACATTGACAAACTGAAAACGATAATTACAAATAATTAAAACACACGATTTATATTTGTATGAACCTATTTTAAATGGCTCTCTAATGACAGAAGGTTGCAAGGTTACAGTGTTTAATGACGATAATACCTATAATAGTTATTTATGTATTAAGTCACTAAAGTTTGATTTTTCATGACGAATATGTTTTAGTCGCAGACACGATAGCCTAGGCAAATAAAACACGTGATTTAACGTAATTTAACATAACGCTTCTTTTGCAACGTGTAATCAAGATTGGCTTTATCAAATTACGGACAAGAGGGGGGATTAATGTATTTACTTAAATATTAGAATTTTTTAACTACTTTATTCTACGCCGACATTTCGAGTGATTTAGTCAGTCTTTATCAAGACAGAAAAAAAATATTCACACATATTGTAGAGAACTGTCAATTAACAAAGTTTAAAGGAGGGTGAAGTTAAGCAATATTTTGTTTTCTGATTATTCGTTTTTCCACTATTTTGTTTGCTATTTCTTTATCCTACAACTTTTTCGTCATTGTCCTGACTGGCGCTTGGACCAGTCCGTTATTTATATGCCGTCATGCAATGGCTGTGCCGTTATATTTTATGTTCTTATTTACCTTGTTGTTGGGGGTAATCTTGAATGATCCCACTCCGTAAAGTTTTACATTAAAATTTCTAAATGAAAAATTATAAAATGTAAAAAAGTAAACTAGAAAGAAGAGAAAATTCTAAATCGATTGATATCATCGACATAAGTTTCTATAAAAGTTTAAACTAAAAAAAGTTCATTTACTTTATGTAAAAATGCTCGCCTAAGTACTCCTAATTACACAATTTGCAAATTGTTGCAAAAATAAAGAAGAAATTAACAAATGTAGAAAGTAGACTCGACTGAGAAGAAAATTTTGAATGGGTTGGTGTGGTTGGCATAATTTTACTTAAAAGTTTAAACCAAAAAGAGATGCACTTACGTTGTCGTACGGGAATTTCCGGTTGATAAAAATTTGCACAAAATGTACACGAAGTTAGTCGGAACATATTCGCAGGTTGTTTATAAATTTAAAGATGTTATGGGCCGTTCCCAAAAATATTTGTAAATACTTTCAAGGATCAAAACGATACACAGATCAAAACGATATACGGATCATCTTAAATCTGGCTTTAATCAATATTATTACATATAAATACTGAAGTGGGTAAAGGTTGGCATGTTTAGGTTTTAGTGATTTTCCTAAACCTTGAACCAAATGCTTTACCAAGACAAACCAATCCACAATTGCTCACGTTTTCGTCACCGATTCAGGTATATATTGATCTTCTGGGGCACCACACATAACACTTCAATTCCAATACAATAATAAAATGTGCCATACGAATAAATTAGTAAATGCAATTCAAATTTATGTTTGCTTACATTTCTAACTGTTTTATACTAATTTTGTGACTTGTTTGAACTGAAATCAAGAAAAACTTTTAAATTAAAACCCGGGGTGATACTTTTGTAGCGTATAGAAACCGTAAAGGATTTTATTTTTTGAATGTTCAGGTACATAAATAAAGAACTTAAATAACATAATTAATTTAGGTGGTAGGAGATCCGAAAGGCAAAATTTTACATATTATTGAAAAGAAACTTTGAAGTAGATGAGTAATTGAATTAATTGAAATAAGGTTTAATATGGTTTTACCTTTTAGAATAGAATAGTCAATGCAATCTTATTAGGTGACAATGGTTACGCTTGTACAAATTATTTATTTACACCACATAAGATTTATTAACGCCACATAAGAACTAGAAATTCAGTTGAAAGATTGTTTGGAATGTGGATAAATAAATTTCGATGGATATGTCGTGGAACACAACAACAATGGAGGATATAATAATCGAGTGAATATATTTAGACAACATTTTATAAATACTTACTTTAATTAATAATTTTTTTAAAATACAATTTAAGAATTAAACTGCATTTTTCATTCTCAATTTTAATGGTATGTAGTTCCTTCATTTGTTGTATTTCAATTAATATGTTTTGTTTTTGCAAATCGTGCAATTCTTGTTCATGTTGAATTACATTCTTTATTCTTATTTTATTTAATTCCAACATGTTTTCTTCATCTGAACTCATTGGTTTCTTTTTTAAGACACGCCTTGCCCTTGCTTTGGCACCTATTTGCGACTGGACTAAACCATTTTTAAAGTTTACTTCCACTTGGTTTGCTCTAGTGTGTTCATCTTGATTTAAGGCAGCATTTCCTCTTCAAATTCTATCTCGAACCTACAGAAAACAAATATCAAAAGATTTTAGAATTAATTAGGATAAATGCTTACACATCGTTATCACTAATGAAACCTCGGAAATGGACGATGGTCTTGATTCTTTTGAATTTTCTTTACTTGAAGTTGGTTGTACCTGACATAATTTGTTAAAATGTAATCTTATGAATATATATTCACAATCTACTTACATTAATTGCCTCACTATCGGTACTACTCACATCATTGACAAACTCTTTTATTACGTAGTCATACTCCCCAGGTTCTGTAAGAGAACCACCACCACCTGTTTTGCATCTACTGATATTAAACGCTGAAATATTTTTTTTGCCTGTGTTTTCATCCGTATTCATTGCTCTGTCAAACGTGGAATATCCCTATTATATCTTTTTACGCTCATTGTCTCCTGCACCTTTTTCCAAGCAATTTCTTTTGTTTTATTGTGCATTGTTAGTTTTAATTTATTTTAAATAATATCCACATGAATTTTAACATTTTCAATTAATGAGATCTTTTCTTGCAAGTTCCAGTTTTGAGATCTCGGTCTTTTCAATGCACACATAATACTAAAAAACCAAAAACATAAATCACTACCGACCACTAGCTTTGATGGCTTTAAAACTACAAAATCACACCAAACCAAAAAATAAATACACCAAACTTTGGACTAGAAAGCGGAGTTGGCAGATTATGATTTGCTATTAGCATGCTACTTCTAAATCGCTACTAAATCAAGCACTATGTATGCAACAGGAAAATCTACAGAAAGTAACTACTTGTTAGTAGTGAAAAAGTAGTTACTTTCTGGAAGGACTGTGCATACGGCAATATGATTTTATGAACAATTTTTCTGCTTGATCACGTGATGATATTGAAGAACTACTTCTTCAATAGTAAACAATAACAAAAGTTGTACCGTTTTTCAATTTTTGAATCCTTAAAGTTAGAAAATTGAAGCATCTTAATTACTTCTTTATCATCTTCTCATCCTATCTAAGTAGTACAAAGCATTGTGTCAGTGTCGCTTTCTCAATTGGTTGTGAAAATTGACAATTGGACCTCTTTCCACTCGTATGTTTTATAACATTTGCTTTACTCTTGTATAAATTGGACCATTTGGTGGTTGAAAATCCCAATTTACGCAAAAACTCGTTAAAAGTAATAATTATTTACATTTTATGTTACATATCTGAAACAACTGTTTTGACTATAAGTAGTATAAGTAATTATATATAAAATAAACTTTGAGTGGCTGTATAGTTGTGATACTTATAAACAAATTGTATCCTATCTCTATTACACATTATAAGATATTGTTGTAGTGCTTCGATTTTTGATTTGATCATGTTTTGATAAAGATTAGATTGTTTTAATTATTACACTATTCTTTGGACCATGAAATATGCCTCGGAATCCAATACAATTATCCGACACTTTTCTTGGTCGGGCGCATTAAAACATGCCTAACCGTCTCATGAACGGATACAAAAGCTAATGAAAGTTGAGTCTGACGAATTCATTCAAATAGCCCTTCAAAACTGAAATTCTGATTAGTTAAATTCGAATTGCCGACGTTACTAAATTTTAAAGTAATTGTAAATAAACTCCTGAAACTTAAAAAGGAAACAAACTTTTGTTGTCCTTTTGCTGTGCGTTAAAATGGCCAAAGAAAAGGAAAATCACTAATAATCGGAAAATTACAAAACCCACGAGAGTTTGGTAACCTTCACCCCAATCAGCTATCGGTGACTGTAGATGTAATAAAAAAACATAAAATGCATTACATTACATATTATACTTAATGCTTACACAAATTACATGGCTCCTCACATTTTATTTTTTAGTGAACACCTCTCTTGAACTGACATAAAATCTGTGAAAATGACTGCCCACCAAAGGGAGATTTTTCCTGTACTTTTAAGAAAAACCGCATTTACCATTATTTATTACAAAAAACAGCAATATTTAAATCGCAATACCATATAGTATAAATTATTTCAGGTTGCGAATAATCTTGGCATCATATTTGTACATATACTTAACATCGAGGACCTGTACTAAACAATACAACTAGATGTTGATATTAGTTTTTGGCAATCATCGCGTTCCGTATTATTTTAATTTGTCTTTATTGTCTTGCTAAATTAACACATTCCAATTTTTTACTGTTGTTATTTCTTTAAATGTTAGATTAAATTGTTTTGTTTTTAATTATTAACGCGTTGTCAGATATAATTTTCTCTTTAAAGTGTATTTCAATTAACATTGTTATTATATTTGATGTTACATTTATTAATAGGTGTATTTTATCATTCTATCCTTATATTCAAACGCTGTGTGTACCTTACATTACGTAAAGTTATGTTATTTCTATTAATTCTTATTACGTATTAAGATTACCCTTTAATTATTGACTTGCTTTTTTCTTTTATATAATTTTTGTATTGGTAATATTTATTTAAGTTTAAATATAATTTTAAAATTGCACATGATGAAGAAATTGGCGATAGCGCGATACGCTAATTCGGCTAATTCATGTTTGCCATATTGGGAACAAATTATATAATAGGAGGATATTAATATCAGGTATGCTTTGCACGTTTTAACTTCAACAGTACGACCCATATAACATATTTTTCCATACAGTTGAATATGTGAAATTTTATTCCTCTAAAGTGGGTTTTCTCATTTTCAGTGACCATTTGAAGAAAATTAATACAAAATCGTATCGAAATCTTGTCGCAAAGCTTAAGATAAGCATGATTTTGGTAATATAGTGCTTAAAGTTGTTTAATATTTCAAAAATAAGAGATTTTGTTGTGAAAAATGAAAAGGGTGGATGATGAAAGCTATCTATCTATTTCGAGCTGCTAGCGGAATCTCAATACTGGACTATACCAACAACAGGTAATGAATTTTGTGAGGGTTCTACAGATATTTCTTCTATATTATCTAAAGATAAAGATAAAGATAAATTTATTACGCTAATATCACATTGTGCTTGCAACCGTCCAATAAATACCTATATACTTATACCTGAAAATATTTACATGTAAAACAAAAAGCTACATAATACAAAAGTTGTAAATAGCATTACATATAAACCAACATAACATTACCATATAGTTAAAAATTTTATATTTAAATATCCGACACTCACCCTAAATAAACTTCACATATCAAGACACTTTTGGTTTACGAAATTCATCCATAAGAATAAATGCTCTTTTTAATAAAAGTTTTCACTTTGTCCTAAAATTGATTCTTAGTTAATTTTTGTATTTTTCTAGGTAATTTATTAAAAAAACCAAGACCAATAAAGTCAAAACTTTTTTCTGTCTTATTCAGACGTACATTGGGTGGTCTTAGATGATTTTTACATCTTGTGAAGTAGGTAACCATGCCCACCTATATTACAATGTTCGTAATTACTCTTAACATAGAGGATAGTCTCAAGAATATACATACTTGGAAGCGTTAAAATCTGTAATTCAGAGTATTTATATTTACAATCATCCCTACGCTTTAAATTGGATACAACTAGTAGTTCTATGTAAAATTTAAGCATTTACAAATGTGCCGTCAATTATACAAGATCTTTGTTAATGATTTGTTTTGTTCAATTTATTTGTGGTGTAATTATTCTACATTCGTTTGTCCTCATATTTATTTATTTATATAGATTTTAGTAATGACGATTAATGACAATTTGTCATCATTTTATTTTTCGACCACTTTCACTGGAATGTTATCAACCGCCTGAAGAAGGAAACACCACCGTTTATGTTAATAAATGGAACGTTTCCGAAACGTCGCGAAGTAACTAGAAGTTGAAAGAGTTTTATTTTCCCTGTCTCCTATAGAAGGATTGCGATCTACAATTATCAAATTATCAGGAGAATTCCCATTTTTCATTAAAAAAATGATTAAACATTAATTCTGCATTACCTATATCTTTTAAAAACGACCAATTAATGTCTGTTAGATAATTAAAAAATGTACTGAGGCCAGCATTAGTGATAGGTCTTTGCAGCGATACATCGCGGATCGGTAAATATTACTTTATGGTCTGATATGCCATAATCTACTATGTCGCATTCACATTGTTTGATGTAATCATTAATTATAACATTATCAATACATTTAGTGTTCCTTGTGTTCTTGATCATAAGATTTAAACCAAAAGTATAAATTAGTTGCTGAAATTCATGAAATTTTCTGTTATCTGACCAAAAATGCACATTGAAATCACCAACAATAAATATTTTTTCAGATTTTCAATTTTACTCAACAAATTTTCAAAAGTATTCATAAATTGATTAAAATTACCAAGAGGAGAGCGATACATACATATTATTAGTAGATTATAATTAGTAAATTCTAGAATCGAATTCACAATTAATTTCGTCAGAACAATAGTTTAAATCTTCTCTAATTCTAACTTTATCATTATCCAAGGATCTTTTAAATATACCATGGTTCCTCCATGCGTTGAAACCTTCCTGCAAAAACAGGTTTTAAGATTTAAGTCATTTAAAGTACTGTAACCAATAGACTCGTCACTTTTTAACCAGTGTTCATTAATGCAAACAACGTCTGCATTTTTGTCAACTAGAAATGTTTCTATAATATCAAACTTATTGCGAATGCTTTGTGCATTCATGTATACAATTTTTAAAGTTACATATTCCGTAGAAACATTAATATTATTGTATTTGTTCACTTCGCTTACGAAAAAATGGTTAATAACAATACCTTCAGGCCATATATTTCCCTTCATTAACTCTGAATTGAAACTCAATGGCATTCCAATTTTAAAAGAGCTGACAAATTTACTTTTAGATGCAATTTTCTCAATTTGAAAATCACAATTTACGTGTTCTTTCTGCTACTTGAAAGATTTGCGATCTTTGAGCTGAACCACGTATGGGCTTTATTTTATGTGGGTTTTTGTTACATCTACATCATTGTTGACAGGGAAATCGTGTTTATTACTATTTCACCCGAGTGAATTTTTTCTTCTATATTTACTGAATTAAGTATTTATTTACATCGGTTCTACTGAAACTTTATTTTTTCTGTACCTTTTGAAGATAATCAGTATGTTTTCTATTTCCTTTTCCTTTTAATAGATCCTCGTTATATGTCACATATCACACTTTTTTAACATTTAGGTAGGTTAACTACATTTACCTAATTCAGACAAATGGTACCAATTACACCTGTAACAAACACATTATGAGTATACAAAAGATGAATATCTTTTAAGTGCAATCTTTTTTTGGGTGGCATTTTACATCTTTCTCAGTAAAGACTCTCAGAGTTCGAAACACGTTTGTATTGGAGAGTATCTTATAAAGAGTTAAATTTTAACCATGTCTACTAGAAAGCAAATCTCGACTTGCTTACTCTCCGATAACCAGCTGGCTCTCTCCGATAGTTACTCTCAAAAATGTGTTCTTTTGAGAGATATACTCTGAGCTGCTTCCGAGAGTAAATCTCAAGAGTATTACTGTTATTACTGTTAAATGGACACTTAACTTTAGGGATTTATCAAAGATTAATTCTAAATTCTTTGTAGTGTCAACAAAGGTATAACTTTATTATTAGTTTTGATATTTGGAATTTTAGCAACTAAGGTAGTCTTACCCAGTACTACTTTAAATTCATGGCTAGTAGATATGAGTATTTGAAGCAGCTTGTCAAAATCTGCATTAATCTTGTTCCTGCTTCGTTAGCACAATCGGGATTGTCTGCGTAATATATTTGAATATTGTCAGCATACATATGGCTACTACAATATCTTAAGTGTTTATAAAAATCACGAACAAATAGCGTAAGTAAAACTGGTCTTAAAACCTTCTGAGGTACAACATTTACAACTCCGAGAGTCTCAGACTTCATGTGATTAACTTTTACTCTTTGAGTTCTGTTACTTAAATAACTAGGAAACTACTTCCCCTAATCTTAAATAATCCAATTTATGACCTTTCGTCGTTAAATTCCGTTTTATATTGTTTACCTATGTTCATTATTGTTAGAATTTTGCTTTTGCAGTTTTAATGCGTCTTTGGTTGTTAAATTACGTTTTTAATTCAATTCAACATGCACGATTTCGCTTAAAGATTGTCACTTTTACTGGTTTATTTACGTAATTAACATCGTTTGTTTTCCAATTTTGTTTCCGTTAAATAAAAGACATGTTCACTGATAGATTCCTTTGATTTTTTTTGGTTACACCCTGTTTAGGACGCGAGAATTTCGCCTTTTTTCAGAAAAATGTTAGCTCAAATCCATTTAATTTTTTAACAATTTTTTTCGTTCCATGTGATACCAAGACGTGCGGTGGTGGCCTTGTTGGTGGTGACTTTGCAGATTACGGCGACGTATTGGTAAAGCCGAGTAAGTAATAATAATAAGACAATTATACTAGTACCTAGATGGAGTAGTGTTCGGCAAACGCCCAGACTCAAGAGTCTTCCAAACCGAATAACTCGACTGACTGCTGCTTCTCGGTGATGTCGGTATGGAAGGGGCTCGGTAACAGTCTCCCCCTGCTTACTAGGGCCCGTTTCTTGTTTCCAGTACAGGCATCATGTCGTGGATGTGTGTTTTGGTCCAGTCCCCTTTCCTGCGTTTTACCCAGTATGAGTTGGTACCGGCGGTGTCTACGGCGGAGCAGGGACCGCTCCATTTAGCCGGGAATTCCCTCTTTGCCGTCGGGTATCACCCGGTCCCCAACCTGATATTGCGTTTCGGTGAGCCGGTACTTTGCACCGGTGTTGGTTAGGGTGTGCCGTTCTTTGCCGATCTACCATGGGAATTCTGTGGTGGTCAGCGTGAGTTTGCCAATCCCCGGGCTGCCGTAGCTCGTATCCTAGTAAAGCTTCGCTCGTTGTCATTTCGCTAGCTGCATTCCGGCGGGTGCGTAACTGGAAGAGGACGTTGGATAACGCGTCAGTCTAACGTTTTGAGTCCACCTAGAGTGTCCTCGCTCTCAGACTTTTTTTTAATTCTTGATTCCGGCGCTCGACCGGGTTTGCCTGGGGATGGTACATCGGGGTGGTCCAGTGGTAGCTGCTCCATTTGCGAAGTGCGGCGTCTCATGTAACCGACGTAAATTGCGTCCCGTTGTCGGATATAATCGCCTTCGGATAGCCGTATCGTTGAAACACTTCTCGTTCCAAGAGGCCTACAATCGTTGGGGCGGTGTTGACTTTGAGCGGGAAAGCTTCATCGGCTGTATGAGTCGGTGATAACTAGAATCCAGTGGTGTTCCGCCTGATCGTCGACGTACGGTCTCATGAGGTCGACTGACACGACTTCCCATAAGCCGGTCGGATCACGTGGTCGGATAGTCGCCGGTTCCTGGTTAGGCGATCTGACAAGTGAAGAAAAGTTTTCCTTTCCATAACTACTGAGGAAAAGTTGAACTTTTCGTAATTAGTTAGAAAAAGTGGACCATTTTGACACCTACTTTGATTATAAAAAATGTCACTTTATGGAAAAATAAGGAAAAAATTATTTTTTAGCAAAATGAAAAATCAACACACTTGATTCCTTTGTAATAAAAGAGGAAAAGTAGACGGAACCAATTAAACATGTCAGCTTTACTCAAGCCGTCAACTTCAACTAGAATGACATATTCAGAAGAACAGTATACATCGCAATTCTCGCTGAGAGAACAAATTTTATGGCATTGCCCATCTCGCTGAACAAATTGCAAAATTTTTTCAAGAGTCTGGGAACTACCTGTAAATTTTAAATTTCCATGTTCAGGCAAGAGAAATCTTAAATTTCGTTGGTAAAGCAACCATTTAACAAATGGAAAGATGCTATTGAAGTATTTGATAAACATCAAATAAATGTACATCATATTTAGTGTGACAAGGTCAGTAACCAAGAACTTTCTATTGATATTCAAATTGATACTGCATCACAAAATACAATGGCGTAAAATCGTAAAATTATACAGTTATTAAACAAAAACGTTTTCTGGGATCATTACGGTTACCATTTCCAAACGGTCCAATCCCGGAAGACGTTTTTGTTTTACCAATGACTCTGGGTGGAAGCCTCAATTCTTAAAGTGATACATATTCTGTGCGGTCCACAGGGGATATCTTTAAAATGACATAGAAATAGTGCTGAACATCCCGTAAAAAATGAAGAAAACTTTAGAAGACTAAATTAAAATCAGAAGATGAAAATTTTCAGCAACATCTGCAAGATATGTCCAAAAATGCAACAAATCTTAACCCGATAGTTCAAAATCAAATTATTTCAGTTTGTGAAAAAATAGTTGTCAAAGTAAAAGAAGCAAGGATATGATGGTGTCCCGACAATTAGCGGGCATGCACGTGGTGTCCAGATTTACATCATTTGCGAAAACTATTCCTGCGCTTTGTATGCTCACTTTTTTCGCATTTCTCTGAACTTGGCATATTAGAAATTGCTTAGCATCAATTATTAAAATAGCGGTCTTTTTTTAAACTTCTAAAAGACTCAACGTTTTTAAATCAAATATTGATAAAGTTATACCCGTAACGAGAAAAAAATTGTGTAATACTAGGTGGGTTTACTGACACCATACCGTAATCACTTTGTTAGAAGTACAGGAGGTTATAGCTCTTTTTGAAGTTCACCAATAGAGAGATAAAAATTCGTATATAATAATATTTTTGATTACTCTTTTGCATTCGAAACTACCAATTTAGATTTGGGCAAAGCATTGCTTATGGCTAAAATATGTTTTTCCAATTTATGTCAATAAGGGATAAAACCGAAGATTAATGTAATTAATTATTTATAATGCGAGGCTTTCTGTAGGAAAATCGATATTTAATACATAAAATACCAAGATTTAATTCACAACAAACTCAATGAATCAATATGCCTACTGAAAGTCCGGAGAAATATTTTCGACAGGTATACTTCATACCATTTGTTAATGCAGGAATCACTCACATTAACGCCCCATTTTTGAAACACAAAAACGTGATAAGAGGATTTGAAGTGATGTTACCGAACAAAAAATATTCAAGAGAGGTTTAGAGCTTCGACATTTTAGAACTTCTAGAAGATCTCACGGAACTTCCACTTAATACTTTCAGTTGTCTGACTTTCCTTTTTCAAAATGAAAGTAACTCATATTTTTCCAACGTTACTGTCCTACTTCAAACTATGTTTTCTAACGAATTTTAAGAATCTTCGATCACAATGTAAGGCGGATGTCAAAAAAGCTTATTAAGACTTTTTGATGGATGCCGAGTACTCTATACCAAGTAATCCAACTAATTTTTTGAAATTTGTTTACCTTAAGATATCTTCGGCTACTATACCATCCGTAGTTAACTTCTATGACTCACAAATTAGCGTGTTAGCTAACGTAGTTCAGGCGTTTGCCGATTTCCTTTCGACAGTTTACTGACTGTAATGATATGACTGATGTTTACCCAAATTTACCTTTGAACTAACATACAAGCAATTTCAAGTGAATATATTTGTCTAGCCACTAAATGTTTAAAAATTATCTTTCTTCGGGTCCTGACTATGTTCCAAACTTCATCGTGAAAGATTGCATTGCTGTTTTTGTAGATCATCTCTCTTTTATTTATAACTTATCGATTCCTTGTTCTTCTTTTCCTAATGTTTGGAAAATATCTAGAGTATGTCCAATATTTAAATCTGGTAATCGCCAAGTCATCAACAATTACCGACCTGTATCTATCCTTAGTACTTTCGGTAAAATTTTGGAGATTTGCATAGATAACTCCATTTTACCTACTATACCAAACCTACTTGCACCTCAACAACATGGATTTCTTAGGTGCAGATCAACTGTTACAAATCTGACAAGTTTCTCTAGCTACGTAGCAACTTCATTAAATAATAAAAATCAGGTCGATGTCATCTATACAGATTCTTCCAAGGCGTTTGATACATTGATCACGGGTTTTAGGTCGTAAATTGTTGTCTTTTGGTTTTGCATTATAGGATTGTTAAATTACTCAAATCGCTGAACCCAGGGGTAATTATCTGACCTACGTCCGGTGTTCCTCAAGGTTTCAATCTGGGGCCCTCCTATTCAATGTGTTCATAATTGGTACAAGTAGTAGATGTAGAATGTCTTTTATTTGCAGACGATTTGAAGATTTTTTCTAGAGTTTCATTTAATAAAGATAAAGATTGCGTTCGTTTACAGTACAACATACATAAATTATCTATGTGGTACAATCTCAATCTGCTAAAACTTAATATCGGGAAATGCAAAGTAATATCTTTCAGTCGTCAACTCGTTCAGTATGAATATAGACTACAGGACATAGCAGTATAACATCTTCATACTTAAAAACTTTAGGTATTACAATTTTTATTTTTGAGAAATGATGCATTCAAAATACTGTTCAACACATTAGTTCAGTCAAACTTAGAATATGCTTCAAAAATTTGGAAACCGCATAATATTTATCATGTAAGAATTCTGGACGCTGTTCAGCAAATAATTTTAAAGATAATATGGTACACAGTAAACGGCGTTTATCCCACCAGAGGTTATCCACATGAAAATCTCTTAAAGGAGTTTCTTCTTGAACCTTTAGAATCGCAAAGATTAGTAACAATTATTGTCCACTTGTTTAATATAATCAATAGTCTAGAGGATAATCGCTATGCTTAGTCTACCTTGTGCTTTAATGTTCCAACAAAGAATCTACGCCGTCATCCAACTTTTTATATTATGACTCGGCGATACATGAAATATGTCGAGTTTACAACAGAATGCAGAAAAGTGTAGATATAGACTTCAATCATCAATCTTTAAGTGATTTTACTAAAGCCATTCGTTTATTATTACCCCTGATTTGATTTGATCAACTATTGTTAATTTTTGGTGAGCGCAGACAATTTTTGAATATTTGAAGTTTTGATTTTGGTACAGGGTGTTTCAAAATTTAGTACAAATATTTTAATGGCGTATTTTTGTGATTAAAATAAGACTTTCTTTCCTATAAAGATGTGTCCTAAAATACACCATCTTCGAGCTACAGTCATCTTATATGCGGAGAAGAATGGAGGGCTGTGTTATTGATTTGTTACATTTTTTGTTCTTGTCCCCTCTTTAAATGAATTTTCTGTAAGAGTGAGACAAGTAAATAAATAAATAAAAAAAAAATATTTATATAGATATATACCGTAAGGGACAGCCTCAATTTTCCACATTGCGTCGTTTAAAAACTTATTTAAGAAGTTCAACAAGCGAGGAATGTTTGAATGGAATTTCGTTGATGAATACACATAGAGAAATTCAAATTTTCATCCGGTGAAATCGTAGACGAAATGGCGAAATCAAAAAGAAAACTTTTATTGCTATAAATACCAACAAATTTTGTATCATTTCGTCAGGTGGTAAAAATGAAATCACTTACTTTAATTTTATTTTTTGTTGACTTTTCTGTAATGGTTTATTTTTTAAACATATTTTTACTTTCTCATTAATAACCTAAGGAAATTATAGTCTAAAATATTTATGTAGTACCTATCTATTATACTATTAGATTTAGCAACAAAATTTAAGACTATTTACCTTCCACTCCCTCATATTTTCTGGGAACGGGCTTGGTGGTGATAGAGGAATAAAGGTGGGTGAAAGTAATAAAACGTACCAAAGCCTATCTTGCAGATTCTGATAATTCTTTCAAGAGAGTAGAAAAACATCGTTAGATTTTTAAATTTTCTTTAAATAATACCTCGTACAAGTGAGAGTAATTATCGAAAAAAAAATCATCAACCTATGTAGTAGTTCTGTTCTGAGATATTGCAAATTAATCAAGATCAGATAAATCTGAAGATGTGACTACATTAAATAAAACACAACTATGTACTAATTATATGAAATCAAACCTAATTTAATTTAAGGAACATTTCTACGATATATTCATCTAATTCGTGCTTAGTCTTCATGATATTAGCATAAGTTTAGCGTACAAAGGCTTGTACTTTTTTTTCATGCTCAGTTTAACGGCCTTTTTGTTCCACCGCGAGCGTTTTATTCTTATATTAACAAAAAAAATATTTTATCGATGCTAAACTTGTTTTGATTTTTCGATTAGTGTATACTGGTTTCTTGTTATTGCTCCTAAAATATACATTCCAAAGCAATAAACTTTTATCGAACTGCACATGCATGCGTTTTGTATCCGAATGAGTATAAAGATTAAAGCGGCGCATTCAATCGAAATTTTACAGTTAACTTAGAACGAAGGACAATGAATAGATTTTTTGCAAGAGAAACGCTCACGAAATTGAGGTAATACATTAAAAGATTTGTAATAGTAGGGCAGGTCAAGGTCGGCCAGTATAACCGTGAGTAGGAGCTGTCATTGACATACTATAATATACTTGCATTGTAATAACAAATTCTAAGGTTACCGTAATGGTTTTTTTTTAATTATTGCATAGTAGTATTTGTTTTTTTAAAAGAAGGAATAAGGTCGCCTGTGCTTGATTTCTTGAAGGAAAGCTGATAATTATCCGCCAAAAATTTGCATTTATTCACTTACTTTCAACTATTACCAGTTTTCTACCTAACGAAATGATCATAAGTAGATATCAGGTTTGTTTCAAGTGTGCGGTAGTGCACAAGTAGGAATGTAAACCACAAGGGTCGCAGAACCTGTACTTGTTCCGTTTTGTCTTTCTAGCATATCTTGTCGCCAACTTATTAGTTGTATGTAATTACATATTAGAATTTTACACCTACTTTAAATGTATTTTTCTATTGGGTTTAACGAATGCAATCGTGTTTTTATCGTTATGAATGCACTATATTATATAATTATTTTTTTGTTCCATACTACCGAGTCCTGAATTTCTCGTTAAACACACTATTTACTTTAACACGAATTATACGAAATTGTGTTATTATGAATATTTAAAGAGAAATTTCATAGAATGAGGTTACTAAATCAACTGTCATTGTTCATGCTTTTCGACAGTCTAATTGTCTAATGACAATGTTTGTTGACTGAAAAACTATTTCTCATATGAATTGAGTTCATTCTGTTTCAATTAAAAAATGATTAAACCATTAAACTGCACAAATACATGTTTCAAAACTCATATTTTTTTCCGTTTAATCGTTTCATTATCGAAATTAAAATAATAGATTTTTGTTGTTGCTAACTGAAACGTACTTCGTATAAGGCTTTATTTAGTGCGTGTGTTGAATTTTCAATTACAATTACGCATTACAGATTAGGAGTTAATTTTCTTACGCTTGTCTCATACAAGTTTAAATATTTCATTAGTCTGGTACATCAATACGAAATTGGTTATCAGAATTACACTGCTGAAGGTTAACTTGAGCGACGAACGTAGGTAGGTAATTGACGATTTGCAGTATTAATGAATTTGATTGTCTAACTAGTTTTTATTTAATCATTATAATATAATGATTAAAAAATACCATTACCCGTGGGCTATACGCTCCACAGAATCGAAGTTTGATTTACATTCATTTTGATATAACACTCGTTTACAAGCACCTTCTACTGACGAGCTACGACAAAACAAATCACTCGAAAATATTCTACGTAACTTTCACTACGATCAGTTATCTGGTACAATAGTTAACCGGTAGCAGCACCCTCTAACGACGAGCTACATCAAAGCGAATAACACTAAAATACTTTATGTGCTTGAATATCGATCAGTACCAATTTTTCATAATCATCGGTTAAATGCTATAAAAGTTGAGGTGATGTAGTGCCCTCTGGTGGTGAGCTAGAACGAACTAAACCTTCTCCATGAAAAGGTACGCATACGTACCAAATTTCATGACAATGGTACTATTGGTGTAGAAGTCTATTAACTTCAAACAAACAACCATTTCTAAGATAGGTAGAAAACTAAAAATAATTGGGGTTTGCTAGTAAAAAATTTTCGGAACGCCATTCGTATTCAAGATAAAGGGCGTTGGAGAAAAAAAATGTATACACATTTTTTACGATTTTGTCAAAACTACTGGCAACATTGTAATGAAATTTTATACAAATATATTTTGGAAGCTGATACATTCCATGAATTTGTTTCTATATCTGACTCTCATAGATGGCGCTAGTTACACGATTCGTACCAAGTAGTATTATACATAACTTTTTAAGGTTAGATTTATTAATCAAAATATCAAGTGAACTTAAACATCATTCAATTTTACGTCAAAAAGGTACTCTTGGTAAAACTCGATACTGTGTACCGTTTTCGGAATATTTTGATTTGAAAATTATGAAGTAATAACCGATGCTGGTATAAAGTTTCATAATGTCTTCCAAAAATCATGCGTTAATTTTTAAAATGTGTGGTCTGATGACCGGTCTCATCAGTTTAACAATTATGGTACTACATTTTGCAATCTGTAATGTTCTACATAGTGAAATTTATAACATAACTTCATAATGTTGATCTGTTCATTTCTACACTTAGTCCATAATAACATGGATACCTATGTAACACTCGTGAAATTTAAAACTTGGACACCACAATTTCTGTAAACAAAAGTTTGCACATTGTGAAGCGGGCTTAAAGGTATCATTTACAATTCTAACAGCAGGTAGTCTCAGCAGGGGTTATCTTATAGAAGGACTGTAGAATGAATCATTACACTAAGCACGTTTTAGAAAATAGGTAATTTACGTTGCTTACTTAATTTTTTCTTTAAAGAATATATTTGAAGGTATCGCTAATTAAACACCATAGCTCGATTAATTATCGAATCAAAATTTTGTTTAGGAAATGTTTACAAAATAAAATTAGAAATAATTTTGATTTAAAAAACGTCTACAAGCAATAACTTTTAAATTAAATCAAAAACTAAACATGGTTATTTGGGTTGACTGATTATTACTTATTTTTAAATAAATCTAACCTACTAATTATTGTAAGTTATTAAAAAAATCATTAAACTCTCTATTCATAATATTTAGTCCTTACAAAATGTATATTTTATGACGTTTCATTTTTTCTGTAGTTAATATAAAAAGTGAAAATAAAAACTAAGGCAATTCTTATTGTCAACGTATATATTTAGTTTTTTGACAAGAATTTATTACATAATTATAATTAAGATACCAAGTTATAGTTTAAAATTAAATGAAAACTTTTTTTTAAATAAAGGTATTACTATATAAATAAATATAAGAAATCAATAATGGGTGTGACCTCCATTATTATTGATACATTCTTGGAGGCGTCTGCTCATTGACGCTATCAAGGTATCAATATAATTAATATTAATCGTTTCCCATGCGGTATCAATGGCTGCAATTAGTGCATTACGGTTTACTGGTATAAAATTTGGCCCTTGTTGTCTTCGGATAACAGCAAGTATTCGAGCCCAAACATTTTCGATAATGTTAAAATCTGGGCTTTTGCTGGCCAGGGTAACAGCTCAAGTTATTTTCTCGTATCCAATTGCGCACAACCCGCGAAGTATGAATAGGGGCGTTGTCCTTTAACAACAAAAATACATTATGAAAATGTTAATTCAACAGATCCCGATCTATTTTTTGGAGAAAGTATAGTGAAATAAGAATACTTACTTGTTGGAAAATATAATCTTCGTCTGGATAAAACACTTCCACTGAAGGTTTCATAATAGTTTCCAAAGTATCTAAATACGCAGCAGAATCAAGACGTCCCAACAAACTCCTGGACCCCGCGCGCTAAACCAACCCCACACATTCACAGAAAAATAACCACTTCGTTTTTGGACATATGTGATTATTTTCGTAACGAGTTCCTTCCATTCTAAAAACTTTTAGTGGTCCATCGTTGCGGCTATTGAACGTTTTTTCGTCGCTAAAATCACTCGATTCCAAAATTCCAAAGGTTCGTTCACATATCGCCTTGCAAATTCCAGACGACGTCTCATATTTTCGTCACTGAGAACTTCTTTCGCAGCAGCATTATACTTCTTTATTCCCATCTCCTTTAATCTTTTTGTGCAGTTATACGGCATCCGGGAAAATGTGTATCTGCTATAGCCCTGGGTATGTAGCAAATGGTTGTTCTGTTACGTAATGAAACAACTCGAGATCTTGAGCACGTGTAGATACTTTAGGTCTACCACTTCCGATGGCTCTTTCCAAAGTGTGTTCAAGATTCCATTTTACTCGGTAATGCCCTACGGTGCTTTTTGGTATATCTAACATACGTGAAATTTCACGCACGCTACGGCCCGCCGCTAATTCCGAAACAATCCGCGCTTTCAAATCAGCACCGAGATGAGGTGGCATTTTCACAACACTTGAAATTTTAAACTAAAATGGAATTTACATTTCTTACTTTATTTATTGGTTCACACTACCCTTCTCAAACAGTAGGTAATTGTTTATTTATTACATACTTCTAATGACCAATGTAACAACCCTTAGAGCAATATGACTCAAAGGAAGTAAATTAAACAAGCAAGGATATTCTATTGTTATTGAAACTTATTCATAAAGTAAAAGCCATTTCCTTATAATGCTAATGGACAGGATTTTCTTTTAAGTATTAAGATTACAATAGAGGACTTATAAACTTTCGAAAATATCTAATTATAAATATTTACACTGCAATTGCGCTTTTCCTTAATAATTTCTTAGCAATAACATACACGTTCTTGGTTTTTAAGTTGTCATAAATTTGATATGATATAAATTTGTGTTCAACTTAAAAACCAAGAACGTGAATTTTATTTTGTACACATTTCCTAAACAAAATTTTGATTCAATAATTAATCGAGCTATGGTGTTTAATTAGCGATAGCTTCAAATATATTCTTTAAAGAAAGATATTAAGTAAGCAGCGTAATTTACCTATTTTCTAAAACGTGCTTAGTGTAATGATTCATTCTACAGTCCTTCTATAAGATAACGCCTGCTGAGACTACTTGCTGTTAGAATTGTAAATGATACCCTTAAGCCCGCTTCACAATGTGCAAACTTTTGTTTACAGAAATTGTGGTGTCCAAGTTTTAAATTTCATGAGTGTACATGTAGTCAGTACTAAGACGTATTGAACAGAAATGATGTTTCATTCACAATCATTTTTGAAAAAGTTTGTTTAAAATAATATAATAAAAAACAATAAAGTTATTGTTGAATCTAAATACCCATTCGGTTTGTTGAATACGTAATAAATAACTAACAAAAAAAAAACGTTTAGGATTTGAACGTATGAAACCTACATTTAATTGAAATAAGGAATAGATAAAAGACTAATTGATGCTAAAATGGGGATGTAGGTTAAGTAAAACTTTATTTAAAAATACTGAAGTTATGTTTTGTGGTTTACTGTTTTCTACTACAGTATTACAATAATTTTTTCAACATTTTGTATTTCCTTCTGACTTTTTCGTTGTTTTGAAGTACTGGATCAAATTTGACTTTATGTTATTCTGCATTCTAAAACATAGAACATAAAAACAGATGCACCGATAAACAAACATTTAATGAATAACATCAATTCAAAATTTAGAATTATTATAATATTATAAACACCAACTAGTAAATATAATATTATACTGTCATTGAATAATTTGTTGTATTTGTCAGTAATATTGTAATGTAAAATTAGTAATGGGTATGACTACCTTTATTGTCAATGCATTCATGCACTACTCCTTGAATCTTGGCAAAATATGTATAAAACGGAAACTTTAGATGAAAATGTAGTACTTTCCAAGAAACTTTTTTGGATCATTGCAATAAATGTTTCCCACTCAAAACTTTTTCTGTAAATGTTAATGCTACCAAAAAAACGGAACATCAAAAATATTAGAAAGTTTAGTAAAAACATTAAAGATCTGTATATCAGTCTCATGTACAAAGCTAAAAAAGTTATATAGTTTTCTCTGTGAAAACAGTTTAACAAATTAGGTACAATGCGCTTCAAACATAAAGATCAGATTATACGACAACAAGTTAATTACAGATCCAATTTGTATAGCCAACCAATTTGGAGTTTTTTCGATAATATTCCAAAAACTATAACAGCAAATATTGATTCAGGTTTTAAAGATAAAGCTCTTAAATATTTAAACTCCAATAGTATTTTCCTAAATAATTTTTCTCCTGATGAATTAAGTAAACTAATGCTTAAATTTAAAAATAAAAATACTCAAGGTCCGGATGGCATTAACTGCTACATCAACTGCTCTCACTAGTTTTTACAAAGAGGTAATTAATGTTGTGTATACGTACATCCTGTGACTTAAGTAGGGCCTTCGACTGTGTTCAACATTCAAAACTTTTAGATAAGCTATTGCTAGGAATTTGTGGAAATATTTTCCTTCCTTTCCAATAGATCATGCTTCGTGGAATTAAAGCAAAATATTACTTTCGTGAATAAAACTTTTAGATCGGATGCTCTCCCGGTAGTAGTAAGAAGTACCTCAAGGCTCAATTTTAGGACCAACATTATTTTCTTTATATATTGATGATATTACCCAATTCTTATCTGAGTGTTTTATAGTAATGTACGCTGGTGATACATCTTGATTATGCTCAGTATCTTCGCTTACTTCAGCGGAGCAATTCTGCAACAACGCGTTATTGTTTTGCTGAAGCTAATTTTGGACTATCCGTGAGTGTGTGTGTAGGTGGATTTAAAATGCAAAATTAAAAACAAAATATGACAAAAGTAGAGTTCGGGCATCTGGATAGGATTTCATACAAAAATCAATTATATCAATGCATAAAAGTTTGCTTGAACTCTTCATTGTATTATTTGTTAAATTCTAAATTATGTATGAAGGTCAGATTACTAATCATTAAAATAGATATACTCATGTAACTGGTAGCATCATAGTCTCTCATATTTTATTTTCTCAATGGTACATTTTAGAAATAAAAAACGGGACAATGATAACTGAAATGTTAACGAGTTAAATTGCCTTCTTGAACCGCAAGTAGTTCAACCTGCTCTCTGTATTTCATTCAAATGAACACAAACTATTTCTGCACTTAATTATCAAGGTGTAAACGGTTTCTTTCGTTGTTAAGAAATCATCAAAAACATAATATGTAATATTTTTGAATAAACAAATCAATACTAAAAGATAATCGGATAATTCTTGGTTTTCACGTTCAGAACTGAGATATAAGTTGTTTGAAGTTATCTTCTTGATTACAAGTTAGGTGGAAAATTATTGGTGTATGTATTAATACCAGTATTTTCCTTTCAGGAAATTTTATTTCTCTTTAACATTCGTAGTAACAATTTCTCTTCTAGAACAATCTTATAAAATTATGTAACCTATAATATCTTTAATGCTACTGTTCAAATTTCTGTGATATTCATCTTTGAGCTTTTAATTATTTTTCTAAAAGGTATAAAATATTAAAAAGTGCATATTCAACGTCATCGTTATACACGGTGTCTCAGAAATAAGTACATTAATTTTAACCACTAATCCAACTCATCAACATGAACAACTTTTCTATGTAGCATTTTTTCGAAATCTCAAGTTTGTTTTTAATTTTCCCCATAAATTAACGAATCCTCTATGAAGAGAATTCTCTACAGTATTACAAGGTACTATAGAAGATTTGCACGATACAAAATACGTATAAGAAATATAAAGCAAATATTACTATTAGTTTGGTATAACAGATAAGCATCGAATTACTTTACTTGCGTAAACAATTTTCCAAATTAATGGTTTCTTCTTAGTTTTTATTTTTAGGCGGGGCGGTTGCAGCTTGATCCCAAAAGATTAGCAAGAAAACATGAAACGCTTAATTTGACAGCAAAGCTTTTAATTACCATCTAATTATCCCTTAATTATCAAATGTAACAATTTTTGATTTTGCAATAGCGGTTTCAGCTCGATAGAGGTAAGGTATCAGTAAACCCATGACAGCTTAGCTATTGAAACACGTCTTTATTTCGAATTAATAGAGTTTTATTTCGCTCTAGAAGTTAATTGTTGTATAGTCATTTTAAGAAGTTTTATCGTTGTGTGTGTGTGTTGTGCGGGTGTGCGCGTGAGTGTGTGTGTGTGCGTGTACTTGCCAAAGACATTTAATTAACTGGCAATACACGCTGGTTTGTTTTTTGATAAAAATATTACGTTACGTTTTTTCTGTTGGTAAACCACATCAAGTTGATATTTGTTTAATTCATTAAATTCTTATTTGTGCAAGTTATGTTGTAAATACCGTAGACGTTCATCACAATTTAAGGTTTTCAGAATCTCATATACATTAGGTAATCTTTTCCGGGTGTTCATATAATTCTTTGTACAAAACTCCAACTCCAATATAACATATTTTTGAGTGTTGAAGTTACTCGAATCAAAGGTAAATGGCCACTCAATTGTATATTTTTAATTTTCTTCTATAACATTACAAGCGGTTAAATTTATTGTCAAAAACTGTAATACTGTAATACGAAAAAAAAAAAACAAATGTCAAAACCTAAATTTTGCAAGAAAATTGAGTATGTCAATCTCACGTTTTTCCAGGTGAAAAATTCAAGCACAGTTGGTATTCGGATGACTATATATATCATAAAATAACAGTGCAGTGCATTTTAATTTATTGCAATTATTTCACATTTTTTTAAATTACTTGACAGAAATTTAACACTGGTCACCAAGAACTTCAAAAGTTAGATGTCATATGGATAAGCACGGAATTGCTATATATGAAATATAGTGAGGCAAATAGAAGTGCAAAAAAAAATTTTTTTTCGTCAAAATTGTGTAAAATTGTCCAAATTGACCGATACTTAATATAAAGATAATATATGAAACCAGGTGCAATTATCTGCATAAGTCAGGGTTGTTTTATTACAATGAGATCGAAATGAATATTTATTGGTTAAAAAATAGGTTCTATATTAAATTATGTTCCTGATATTTTTTAAAAAATTTATGATTGATGTTAATCTACTTACTATTTTAAATATTGACCCAATATAAGTTGATCTTACATAACTCAGTGGCAAAGGAAGTATCTCATAAATAATAATTATTAGTTGATATATTTATACGATCATTGCATAGTGATGGATTTGCAAAAATATTCGTCGATGACAGAACGAAGTGGGAAGATTAATTAGATTTATACATTACAGCGACTTTAATATTTACAAATATTTAAAATTAATCGTTGTTTAAAAGTGTACATTTAATAATTCATTAAAAAGGGACCGTATCGTTTAGAATATAAACCACTTGTAGTGATTTGTCAAAGCGAGAAGACATATTTTTGTTGATGTATTTGACAAGCGATAATGCGCGTGTATTATTTCAAGTCTGCTGTAATCCGTGGTTAGTTGGTTGTTAGTCGCTAATGATCCGCTCTAAACACTCACTGAATGCCACTTGCTAATTGGTTGATTATACTAAACAAACTTAACGTACGGCAAAATTTAAATTTTCTCTTTACTTTTAAATGCTCGTCAAAATGGATATTATCCGTTTAATTTGTTACTAACGTTATCTTATTGAGTATAATTAGTCGACTTAATCTATAAGCGGCTTTTTATTAAGCTTCTTGTTAATGCACGATTCGCGTTTTGATTTTCTGAAACGTTAATTAGGTGTTGTCATTTTCTAAGTACATGTTGTCAATTGTTGTCATGTGTTTTTTTGTAATTGAGCCTAAACAGGAAAGAAGGATGTTGCAAACGAATTTGAATATAATAGTGCTACACGAATGTGTAAGTTAGAATAAAGACACTTTTCAGTCGGTTACTTTTTTTAAATACAGGTCGTTGTGTATGTATACATTACAGCAATTAGCTGAATATTTTAACGACTTGAACTCGAACCAAAAATGTTAATAATAAAATTAGATTCGTAGTTTTGATTTTGCATTTTACATTTTAAAATTTACCTTTTTAATTATTTTAACAAACTTAATTTGTAATAACGAGAGACGAATAAATAACCAATTAGGTGAGTTGTGGAGATGAACTGGAACTTTTGGCGACATCCACAGAATGACATATTTAATTTTTTTTAGTGAAAATTTTTAAAGTTTCGTAAAATGGTATTCACTACTTAACAAAAACCGAAATATTCTTTCGAACTGGTGCGAGAATAAATGGAGAGTGGCAATATTTTTTTTCACGGCTGCATGACCGATTTTTGTGTAGAAAACCCCGATTACAATTATTTTCACATCGTTGTAACTAAATCTGTGCAGTTATTTAGATATTGTTACAGTACTGAACACTGTATTTTTTCTGATAAAACTTCGTTCTATCTTTCTGAATTTGTAATTCACACAATACAAGTTGATGGTCAGGTGAACACTCTAATTTTTGTGGAACAACCTTTGCATCTTTGATATCTTGCAGAATTTTTCAATAACAGAATAATAAGCAAAAACGCTGAAGTTCTATTTCAACCAGGTCTTGCGATTTAAACATAGTGATTTTTTGTATGACCTTACATTAAAAATTTAATTTGTTTTACATAAATTTATGATCTTGAAATACTGAGAAATCGTATCACAGAAAAGTGTGAACAGGTCATCAACTCACCTCCAATGTTGTATAATTAGTGACATTAGAAGTGCTATATCGAGAAGATATAATTTTCGAGACTTGATTTTTTTAATGTCTCAAGAAAAACAACAAATTGCATAAAGTTCGTGTATTAAGACGTTTCGCTAATTATACTTGGCTTCATCAATTCATCACATATTTTCGCATATCTCTCTTAGAAAACATACTAATTATCAATATAAAAGAAACACTAACGTTAACTAACAAACGAACATAAATATAAACTTGTGACATTTTAAAATTTATACCGCAAACAGCGTTAAATTGTTTAACTTGATTTTTTGGCAACTGAACGAAAGCAAGATATGGTAACAATGACAACGGTTTATTGTTAATAATTCTTTTGCGAAAACAAAACTTAGTGATTGCGAAGAAACTGGTTTATGAGTGCTTATGAAGTAAACAATGCATAAGAAACTAAAATTACATTGATTAAATATTAATTAAAGTAAGTAACTAACTAATTATAACAGTTCATTGCGGAATCGCATGGTGTTAGTTCAAATGACAACCTAACATCTTGTTCTACCACTACTGTAGCTCCGTCTACTAGTGTTAAGCGTAACAAAGTGCCTTGTGTTCGAAGACGTCCAAATTATGACCATGTTAGCAACTTTGACTGGGGTAAAATTATTGCCTGTTATCGAGATTTTGCTTTGTTCTATCGCGAAATTAGTTGCATTTTAATAGTATTGCAACTGGTCAACCAAGGCTTACCATAGAGCGGCAAGAAAGACGCTTTTGGCAGACTGTTTAGCTACTATGCGTCAAATAGATGTTCAATTGAGTGGAGAAGAAAAAAACTGCTGCATTTGACTATTCGATTTTTTCATACCGTCCACTATTAAAACTTCCTTTGACTGCGGACTATTGTCGTCCACGTTTGAACTAGTGCAGAGAATGACAATATTTCGAGGTAGAATGACATAATGTCGTCTTCAACGACGAATCGCAATTCTGTGTAGTATGCCCGATGGCCGAGTTTGTCGTTGAGGAACATGTGCTTAGGAATGTTGAAGTAATGGTTTGGAGAGCTATTGCCTATTGTAGCCGATCGCCACTTGTCTTTATTCGAAGATGTACGATAACTGCGCGTTATGATGATGATGTCCTAGAAACCACTTTACTGCTTTATTTAGACAGTCGTGCCACGCCCTTTTTCAGCAAGACAATGCACTACTCCATATTGCTTGTCGAACTATGAATTTCTTCTATGAAGCTGGGGTTAATGTTTTGCCGTGGGCCGGATTTAAACCATATCTAACATGTGTACAACGAGTTGTTACAAGCAAACATCGATCTTCTCATTTTGTCGATGACCAGACTAGAGTATACTCCTGTACACGTGTAGGGCAGACATACTATTCATGTGATAATAGCGTGGTGAAACGCGTTATTAATTTTTTCCAATTACATGCCAATAAAATTTCTTGCAAATGTTATTGTTTTATTGTTGATGTAAGTCTACCATATTATAAAAAATATTAAATTGAAAAATGATTGCTTCTCTATGCAACACTTCTAATGTCAATAAGTATATATTTTTTTCTATGACATACTTATAAAACAGACGTTTCCTCTCTACAAAAAGTGTGGAAAATTGTTTTTCCCTCACTAGTGAGGAAAAAAATGTCATGTTGCAATCATGTCGCTTGGAACTTAATTAAACAATTTAATTTTTGTTACACAACAACTACTATTATTCAGTCACTTTTGTTGAATTTAGTATCTTATATTTCGACGTGTACACATTGTTACCCTACACTTATTGGTTAGAATTACGCGGCTAGCAACGTTGCGCTATGACAGGTTGAGACCTTCAGAATAAATAGGCGAGACTATTGTAACCATCCGATTATTGACATTTGCTTTTTACGAAATTGTGACGAAATCCTGTAACAATATCGTTTACAATTAATAGTTTTTCTTTCAGTTGGGTTGGCTGGTTGGTTTTTTGGGGAATGTCGTGGAAAAAATGTTGTGTCTAACACATGAGGAAAGCCTCGCGAAAGAATCGCTTTCCTCACTTGTTGGATAAATAACTATTTTTACTCGATTGCAAAAAAGAATTCAATGCACAACATTTAAATTTTTCAACATTTGAGATTAGCATTTAGTTTTTTGTGCTTTCATTGTTCAATCAATCTTGACCATAGGACTCCCTAGTTTTGATTTTATGCTCTACGTTTTCAATGCTATTCTACATTATTTAGGTCATTTTGTCATCTTATCTGCGGATCCCATTCGCAACACTTCCTTTCTTTCGAAGCCGTATGTTAGAATGTGTGACTCAATTTAGATATTGACATAATTTGTTTGCTCGTTAATGCACTTCTCAGTGTACTGAATAATGACAATATTATGCTTGTCTTTTCCCAAGATTTCAACAGTTTCATTATCATTGTTCACCCTGATTTGTGTGTTATGTTTCTTAGTTTTCTGTATTCGACACCATCTTTGTTTTATCTAAATTTATTCTTTTTCTGGTACATTCGGTAGTTATATTACCATAATTTGAAATTCTACAAACTTGGTTGGTACAATCTCGATGTCTCAGCGTACCCAAGATAATTAATACTTGACAAGCGAAACGTCGACAAATACTACAACTTAGAAATACAGTGTTTTATTTCACCTTACCCAAAAAAGAACCTTATAAAAAGGAAAAACTACATAATGAACTGGACTAATTCAACCCATTTGTTTCAAAATAATAATAATTTTTTTATTGCTATTTACGTCATAATCGGACCATTTCAATTGGCCACATAGTTTGTAAATCGAACAAGAAAAAAAGGAAATAAGAGAGAACCAGCAATAGATAGAGAAAAATGGGAAAAACATATTAGAAATGAAGGAAAAGAAGTTAAAATCATAGTAGAAAATGGGAAAATAGGAGAAAAAATCCAAAAGAGAAGGAGGAATCAAAAAAGAAGAACTGAAGGAAGCCTTAAAAAAGTAAAGATGGGAAGAGCAGGAGGCACAGATGAAACACAGGGGAAGAATGGAAATACACAGGGGAAAAGATGGGAGAGAGAATACGGAAACTATTAGAAAAAATATGGCAGGGAGAAGGCTTTCCGGAAAAATGTAAGGGAGGCGATACACAGGAAGTCAATAACAGGGAGGTAGGTTTAACAAATATTGGGTATAAGATATACGCAGAAATAATAAGAGCTAGAATGGAAAAAGAGATAGAAGAAAAAAGATAATTCGATTGGAATCGATAATATATATACAGGGTGTCCGGAAATTATAAGCACTCGAGGAGTGATTCTACTTAAAAATTAATGCCACAAGTTCCTATAACATTTTCTGAAAAATCCAAAATAACGGAGTTACACGGCCTCAAAACTTGATTTTTAAATCAAGCTTTTTAATAAAATATTTTCTCGTGTACCAATTCTCTTCAAATTTGGCACACTTACCAATAATGTTCGTTTGTATTTTTGTTCCCAATTTGACGTAAATTCCCCAAAGATAAAGGGCTTAAACTGATATTGTTGGAAATACATACTATTTAATGAGATAATCTGTTTTAATAAATAACTAAAATTGACAACAGTTTAATACATATCTTAATAACAAATTTTCAAAGTGATATCCTTCCACCTCAATTCATAAATTAATACTTCTCAGGAAATTCTGACGAACTCTAGCAAATATTCCCTGTTTTTGTTTAATAACCTCACAGTTATCCATAATTCTTTGCCTCAGCTTTTCAACGTTATGCACTGGAGTCCTGTATACAAGAGATTTGAGGTAACCCCAAAAGAAGAAATCCATTGGGTTCAAATCAGGCGATCTGGGAGCCCACTGCACGAACCCACTGCGTCCTATCCATCTCTCCGGAAAAATTTCGGTTAAGAATTCTCTCGCCGCTATGCTTAAATGTGCCGGTGCGCCGTCTTGCAGCAGCCACATTGCATGTCTTACTCGAAGGGGTACATCCTCCAATAGAATGGGCAATTGGTTTCTCAAAAAATCCAAGTAAATGTGGAAAGAAATGTGGCACAATTAAGTCATCTCCTAAAATTCTGGCGCACACGTTAACAGAAAAGTTATTTTGGAAACCGCATTGTATCGCCAAGTGAGGATTCTCATCAGACCAACAATGCTCATTATGAAGAATGATTAAGCCATCATGTCCAAAGCCAGCTTCATTCGTGAAAAGAATTGAAGGTACAAAATTTCGATCGCCACTATGGAGATTTCTAATGCTATTTCAGAAATTCACACGAACCACATGATCTTCAAAAGTTAGGGCTTGAACCTTTTGATAATGGTAGGGATGAAGGAGTTGTTCTTTTAAAATTTCATGTACCGAGCTCTTCGGAATATTTTCCTAAGTAGCAATTATTCTTACGCTTGTGTTATGATTACTCTCGATTAAATTCAAAACACGAACTTCTGCTTCTGGAGTTCGAGTTCTTCACGGACGACCTGCATCATAGTGTCTAGTTTTAAATGATCCAAATTTTCCAAGTCTTCGATGGATAGTACTGAACATTTGCGATTGTGGCATCCTTCCATTCGGAAATGCTTCAACATACAAACGTCTTGCTGTAATTGCATTGCCGCTAGCTAAACCATGATAATAATGCATGTCACGTAGTTCGACGTTAGAATAATTATTATGATTCATCTTATTTTATTATTAATCACAACAATTCAATAAGAAATGTGCAACAACTTATTATCCGTCAAAATTAATTGTTTACAAAGCAACTCCGCAATTGTTTCCAAAGCATGCTTTGTTAATGTTGAAAATGAGCTGAAGTGAATTGGTATTCATTCAGTACAAGCAACTTTTAAAAAGAGTTTTTCTCGAAAACAGCTCATTTTATTGTGATGTAAGAAGAGGACGTTTTTTGAAGATTTTTTGATGCTCTTTAATTGTGTGTCACCAAAATTTAGAAAAAAAATCGAACAAAAAAGGTATGAATCATTATCCAAAGGTCAAGGGCAGTTTAAGCCCTTTAGCTTTGGAAAATTTAAGTCAAATTAGGAACAAAAACACAAACAAACATTATTGGTAAGTGTGCCAAATTTGAAGAGAATCGGTAAACCAGAAAAAATTTTATTAGAAAAGCATGATTTTTTAAATCAAGCTTTGAGGCCGTGTAACTCGTTTTTTTTGGATTTTTCAGAAAAATGTTATAGGAACTTGTGGCATTAATTTTTCAAGTAGAATCACCCCTCGAGTTTTTTGCTCATAATTTCCGGACACCCTGTATTATAATGAAACAATTAATAAATAAAGAGATAGGAAAGAAAGGAAAATAGGTATATGCAGTATTCGTGGATATAAAAGCGGCATTTGATAGAGTAGATAGAAAGACACTGTGGGAAATGATGAAGAAGAATGAATAAAAGGGAAGTTAGGGAAGGAGTTTTGGACGGAAAAAGGGTTGAAACAGGGTTGCCCGTTGGGACCAATGATTTTTTAATATACCTAAAAGATCTAGAAAAAGAAATGAGGAAAGATCAGGTGGAAGGAATAAAACGCTTGTAAATGCAGATGACATATTAATTTTTACATGTATAGAAGAAGAGATAAAGAAAGCAATAAAGACGTTGAGAAGGTATTTATAAAAAAAAACAATTAGAGGTAAATGTAGAAAAAATAAAAATAATGATATTTAAGAAGAAAAACGAGGAGAAAAAGGAGAGATGATGGTGGGGAAAAGAACAGATAAGAAGAGTGGATAAACACAAATACTTAGGGTACATGATGAGGTATAATAATAAAAACAGTGATCATATAAGAGAATTAAAGAAAAAGGAAGTAATATAATGTGACAAAGATGGGGTTATAGAAGAAAAATTATTCGATACAGAAGTGGAGAGAAGAAAGTAGTTATTTGAAAAAATAGTAAAAAGTGTTATGATGTACGGAGCAGAGATTTGGGGATGGAAGGAATGTGAAGAACTGGAGAGGATACAGGAAAGATTTTAGAGATGGGCGCTAGGATTGAGAGGGAAACACCAGGATATTTAATAGAGGAAGAAATTGAAATAGAAAAAATAAGAATACAAGCAGGGAAGAAAGCAATAAGATTTGAGGAAAGGGTGGAAGATAGAAAAGATAATGAAATTTTATAGGAATTTTGGAAAGAGGTAGAATTACAAAGTACAAAGCATGGACAAGAAAAGCATATTATAAAAAAGGGGCTTACGCGATAGAATAGGTAAGAAGATTGAGGGAGGAAAGGAGAAGGAAGAGATAACACAAAGGGACAAGGATAACCAAAACAAGAAAGAGAGATAAAATAAAAGAAACAAAGTATAACACAAAATACAAATACATAATGGTGAAAGAGATACCAAAATATATTAAAGGAGGATGCAATATAAAAAAAAAAACGTATGGTAGCGAGGTATAGATTAGGAAATGAGGAAAATGAAAATAAATATTGGAAAAAAGATGAAGAAAGAATGTGTAGGATGTGTGGGAAAAATTGGGAGAATGTAGAGCACATGGTAGATGAGTGTAGAGAATTAAGGAGAGAGGAAGTGAGAAGGGAAGTTCTGCTAGGAGAGAATGGAAAAGGTATAAAATGGATGAAAGAGGTAGAAAACAGAAGAAGATGGATGGAAGAAAGGAAGAAGCTTATAATAAAAACATCTAACGAAAGAATGTGGTGGGGGTAGAGGAAAGAAGGAGAAAATAGTAGATATTTTGCGGAGTGGGTTATAATTTAGTATGGGTTTAGTTTTTAATTAATTAAATGTACAACGAATCAATTTGTTAATTTATAAAGACGAATAAAGCTTGATTTGAATCTTAATTTAAATGAGCTTTTGTAAAAAAAATGGAATTTTGTCATAAAAAAATTCTGAAGAGTTATGTACCTGTGGTTTAAAAGAATGCAGAAAAATATTTCACAAATAAATATCAGTGATGTGCATCACTAAAAACTACTTTCTAGTAACAGTTATCAATTGCATTGTAATTTGTCAATATGCTACGTTATAAAATTCACAGCGGCCAATTTTAAACATAAATGTATTAATTTCAAGACGTCATTAATTAGTACCTGCCAATATTGTTTTTACTACGACTTTGATATCCATTGAATGTACTGTAAGTATGACTCGCAGATACTTGATCTCTTTGAAAGGATCAAATCAGTTTGAGATAGTGATGGTGCGTTTTGAGTACCTGTTTTCTTGGACCGCTTTCTTGAGCAGATCATTTAAGAAAAAAATATATAAGTGGCAATTAAGCATCAGATTAAAAAATTGTTTAAAAAAAATAGTGCATAATTAAATTAGAAACAAAATGATGTTTGGAAAAAGAGCAAAAGATATTTTTTTTGAAATAACGACCACAATATGAAAATACAATTCTCCAAAGTGCCCTTTTGGCTTTTTGATTATGCGCAAAATCTGATCATTTTCTTACTATTGAAGTATAGGTTTTTGTATTTTAATTTTTTTGCGTTCTTATCTCTTTAGGTTTTTTTTGACTAGGTGAATACAATTGCTTGTACTTATACAAAAAAATTCGTTTATACAATTGTTATTATTTAACTTTATTTAACCTTGCACTTGATATTGGTGGTTGGTTATATGAAAATCATAATAATATAAATTCAATTTAAAAGTCCCAGTCTGCTTAAAATTAGAATAGGTGATGTTGACAATTAACTTCTAATTTTACGTTACCTACTTTAATATAGAACTGGAACTGAATAGAGTTATGCAAATATCGTTGAAAAAAAATGCTTTAAATATTTGAATTAATATTTTATTCTTAGGTTGCGTAAGACATAAAGCTATTTTTGAAACACTTTGGATTTTTGTATACTTTAAAGCGTATAGATAATGTTAATGGAATTATGTTTATTAATTTCATTTTACATTGGTGTCAGTGTCTCGACCTACTTTTTGAAATTAACTTAAAAAACAAGGAACATATTTAGTCTTCTGGGGAAGGTATTTATAGAAATGTGTCACAATAATATTATCGACAAAAAAACTAGAAAAATCTTTTATATACTATTAGAAATGAAATGACGAAAGTGATTATTTAAGATATTACACTTTTACAACCGTATTCTAAATGTGTAAATGAAATATTATTGGTGCCATTGTTTCAATAATATAATAAATTTCATAAACCGTAATCTTTTACATTGCACACTAATAACTCAAGGTTCAATAAACTATTATTCATTATTGAAACAACATTATAAGATAAAAAGGCGGAAGTTATTTGGAAGGTTGTTAATTCGCATATTCAAAGAACGTTAGTTATTATTCCTTTAGAGGAAAGTACTTTACTATTTAATTTTTTTGTAATTTCTATTACTTAATACGAAGTATAATTACTGTGTGATTTCAAAATTATTAAGTTATTCTATTGTTTATCACATTGTAAATAAGTATGTAATTCATTAACCATTATTGTGGTAGTTTCAATCATTGCCAGTTCAGCGACTAAAATGTATTGGTGAACTATTACCCTTTACATATTATTACTTACTACCTACTTTTGATTCTGTTGTATAGGTACATAAAACTATACTAAGTGACATAGAAAGAAGAACACCCAGTAATAATGAATATTTTGTAAATTTTTTGGGAATATATTTGTTTATATTAAGATAAAAACGATCAGTTTTTTAGCCATATTGCCCTAGCGGTTGTTTTGTTAACCTCATTCAAAACACTTACGATTAAGTAGCCCTAAAACAATGAATTAAGCATTTGTAAGTCATTTAAGCGATTTAAATTGCATTTCAAAGAGCTTCTTTAATTCAATCACAATGCCTCCAGTGCGAAGACGCCATAATTTTCGGCATTTAAGCGAGTTTGATAGGGGTAGAATTGTGGGATTGCGTGAGGCTGGTTTGTCTATGAGAGATTTAGCCGCTAGAACGCAACGGAGTTTAAACACTGTGGCAGTCTGTGTTCGGGCATGGAACCAAGAGGGCCGTACACAAAGAGCGAGAGGTACAGGACGTCGTCGAAGAACCACAGAACGCGAAGATCGCCGTCTTAGACTATTGGCTTTACGGAACCGCTTCTCTTCTATACGGGCGATTGCGGACCAGTGGTTTGAAGAACATGGAAGACCGATTGGGATGCGAACCGTTTATAGACGGTCTTTTCATACCGTCCCCTTTTTGTGCTACCACTGACTCCAAGAGCGTCGACGCGTGGTGTAGAGAACGGGCAAATTGGGACCAAGAATGGAATTCAATTGTCTTTAGTGATGAATCCAGATTCTGTTATGCATGACGGTCGTGCAAGGGTGAGAAGACGGCGCGGTGAAAGACAAGATCCCCAATTTTCTGTGAATAGGCATGTGCACCACACAGTTGGAGTTATGGTATGGGGAGCTATTGCTATTGGAAGTAGGTCACTTTTGGTCTTCATTAGAGGTAACATGACCGCTGCGCGCTACATCCAGGAGGTCGTAGACCCCCATATTGTACCTTATGTTCAGACCATCCCCAACAGCACATTCCAACAAGACAACGCACGACCTCATGTTGCTAGGGTTTCTTTGACTCATTTTGAGGCAAATCAAATTGCTTTGTTGCCTTGGCTACCAAGATCTCCCGATCTTTCGCCCATCGAGCACGTCTGGGATATTATGGGAAGAAGATTACTCAATTTACCTCACCCTGCACAAACTCTAGCGGCTTTGCAGCATCAGTTACAGATAGCATGGGATGAGATACCTCAAGAAAAAATCGATCACCTCATTAGAAGTATGCCCAGACGTGTTAATGAGTGCACAAGACATCGTGGTGGAGCAACACATTATTAAGTTTTTGAAGAAGTTAACAGTTTAATTTTTATCAAATTGTGATCGTTTACTAATCTAATTCGTGTACATTAGTATACCAAAAATTGTTCAAATAAATTCATTATTACTGGGTGTTCTTCTTTCTATGTCACTTAGTATATTTTATGGACGAATTAGGGTTAGTTAATTATGATTGAGCCAACCAACCATAAGTAAATACGTTCCCTCAAAATGCACCGCTCCGACTCACATGTTTGTATTCTCTAGAATATTTTTAGAAATATTTTGTGTACGAATTTTTGGCAATATTTAACAATATGCTCGATTACATTAACTATACCGTGTGTCTCTGGCAAGACGCAACATAGGAATTTCACTATAGAAAACAATTGAATTGATCTACTAAGGCTATGAAATTTTCGTATTGACGTATACGTTACAATTAATTGTTATAGCGTGTTCCTTATTGTAATATCTCCTAATTTAATTTTTGAAAATGAGTGTGTATACAATCCCTGATACAGTTCAAATTGTTAAGTAGGTATACAGAGGTGAAAGCTATAGAAACACTTCTGCTTTGTTTGCTGCACTTTTTCCGTATCGGCCAATTCCGAATAGCAGTACACGTTGAAGAAATCAATGTACTCGATGCTGTGCAACTAACTCTAATATTAGTATTCGACAACTAAGTATCGACTGTGGTGTAAATAGGTGTCGAGTTCATAAAATTTTAAAAAGCATAAACCGATGCTGATAAAAGGCAAGAATTTTGTGAAACATTAATGGAGATATGCAATATATGAATTTTGTTAATATTTGCTTCACCGATGAATGTTCGTTCAATCTCAATCTAGTTTGTGGTATCAGCATGATGGGTGTCCAGTACATAATGCAAATCAAATAAAACAACTTTTAAATGAAGCACTGTCTAGAACCTGGATTGGAAGAGGTGGGGAAGTTACTTACCCACCAAGATCACCAGGCTTGTCCCCCAACAACTTCTTTTTATGGCCTTACATATTTTCGAAGGTTTACACCGACAGACCCCATGACACAATTGAGTCTTTAAAAGATAAAATTGTAGTAGTTTGATTTAATATACCAGCAAATATGATTCCAAATCTGCAACAAAACTTTTATGATCGATTGAAGTACTGTTTAGCAGTAAATGGATAGTATTTTTAACAGTTGTTCTTTGCATGTAATATCTATTAGCTTTCACTTTTGTATATCCACAAACAAATCGGTCCTATTCAGGACCACTAACACATTTATAGAAAAGAATTTTTAATACAATGCAATCACTTTTAATAAAAAACCGCATTTAAAATTACAACATTTTTTATAATTGTTCTTGGATGGTTTTATAATAACAATCTTGTTATCTTGTTTATTGACTCAAAAGAGAAATAGCAAATTAAATAATTTAAAGCACCTTTTCGCTCTCATTATTCATAAAATTAAAAACCTTAATCGGACATCTTCTAAAAATCACCGCCAAATTCTGGGTTATACATTACTTCGCTGATACCGAATAAAGTCCTTAGAACACCAACTTCTGTTTATCTGTAGAGACCTGTGGTAGAGACAAACTACTCGATCCACACTAATTGAAATATCTGTTGTACCCATAATACTAACTGTATTGACTTAAAATAAACTTATAGCTTTAGAATACCTGCATATTCTTGCAAGATGCAAGTATTATGTCTAACTAGTGAACCAAGCCCATTCAGACCAGAGAATGGGCCTAGAATTAGTCGGAGTGAGATAAGAGCGTTGGAATGTGTCTATACTTCCTTCAATTTTCAATGATTTGACCTCACCAGCTTAGAAGTCAAAGGTCAGGTCAACATGTAAATAGCCTTGATTTCCTGAAAAAAATAAGTCATCAACCATCAAAATCGGTTGAGTAGTTTTGGAGGAGCAAGTGGACAAACAAACAAACAAACAAACAGAATAACAAAACTCGATTTTATGTGTATGATAGTTTACACACAGGTCTACAATACAAGAAAACAAACGACTCATTTAACCTCAAATTCTATAAGAATAGGTTTTATGCAAAAGTATTTGATTATGCTTACTTCAATAGCTATTATAAAATATGAAAGCAACTGAACATTGATTAGAATTTTGGTAAAATTACAAAATACTAAAAACTTAAGAATAATATTTACATTTGAAGGAAGATTAGACATTCTACAGTTGCTCTCTCTTTCTAACTTCAACAACATAGGGTATACGACAATCCGAAATGTTCATAGCAATAGTAGATCAAATCAATTTTTTTCTATAGTAAAAATCCTATGTTGCGTCTTGCCAGAGACACACGGTATATGGTAGAAATGATAAAGCATTATACAATTTCTACTACAAAATTGTGTTTGTTAAATATATCGGTTGCGACGTAAACGTATCTAATGCATCTTTTGTATTAGTATTTATTCCTAGTATACAATGACACTATAGTCATCTATCTTTTTAACACAAACAAATAAATGAAATAAGCATACAAATTTCTTTTTTTTTTTTTTTTTTAAGAAAAATAATGCGAAGAACTATAGGACACTCCTCCCAAAAAAAAAATTATTTTTTAAAAAAAATTTAAAAAAACCAACCCTTTCTTTTTTATTAAACCTTTATAATTAATTTTTTTTTTTTTTTTTTTTTTTACAAACTAAATACCATTTTATAGCGGGAAAGAATGTTTGTTAAAATTTAAAAAATTATAATTTTAAAATTTTAAAATTGTTTTTTTTTTAAGAAATAAAAAAAAAAAATTCAAAAAAAAAGTTTCAAAAGAAATTTTTAGACAGAGGTTCCCATACTTTTTTTCTCATAGACCACTTTAAACATTTTGCTGGATCTGGTGGACCCCTGCAGCTATTACATTTACTAACTTACTTCCAAAACCCGAAAAAGTATATGTCTATGTAAATCTGTGTTGTGGCTATTTTTCAATCAACTATGAGTTGAAAGTTTTCGAAAAAAGGTGAGAATTTATATTGCTTTGATTATGCTGTGAGTATTGTCATTCAAGCTAAGTTTCAAAGCCAGTCTAAAAAGCGTCTTCATCCAACAGTTGGATTCCTACTTTACTTTTTGTATTCTAAGATTGACTCACAGTACAAGAAACCAATAATCTCCCACTTCGGAGTGGTAAAAGTAAAAATAAATATTTTCTTGTTTTGTAGCTATTTATTCAAACACAAAAATTACTACACTTTTAATTATGTTGTTATAACAGTCTTAGTAGAATCAAAATTTAACATCAAAACTAATAATGATTATTATTTTTAAAACAGTCGCAATATAATCAAAACTTTGATTATATTGCGACTGCTTTAAAATAATAAATCATTATTGTTTGATGTTAATTTTTTTATCTCAGATTACCATTGTAATCTGGAGATAAAAGTTATAATTTTAATGGGAGGGATGTACTTGGTGAATTGACAGCAAATTATCAATATTTGGCTTGAGTTTAGTTAAGTATAACCGTAAATCTCCTCGCTCTGTAATATTTAATCTGCTCCGTTTTTTGTCAACAAGTTTGTTACGGCACTAAAACTGCGTTCGACAAGATATGACGAAGGAAACGCTATGAGAAATTTTTTGCACAATTCCCCACAGTCCTGGATATTTTTCAGGTATTTGTGCCTGCAGCCAAAATGATTGATACCCTCTTTTGAATGCTACTTTGAGCTCCTCATTAGTGCTAAGCTCGAGTAGCTCTTCTTGCAGTACCACATTTTCCACTTCAGTTTCATCATATGGATTTATTATCCATGGTGGTATATCCATCGACAGAATGTCTTCAAATCTGATTTTAAAATCATCATACAGGGCAATCAAATGTTGAACATACGTCTGAATATCTTCGTCGAGGCATTCTACCTGCGATAAATTTGGAAACTGGGAAAATTCACGTCGACCAATATTTTGCTTCATAAGTTTCAGTTTACCAAGAAAAGCTGAAATTTCACTCTTTGTTTTTATCAAATTGAGGCTGTCCCTTGTAACTGTAGGTTGAGGTCATTGAATTTTTGAACAAATCTGTCAAATACGCAATGTCTGCTTTGAAATTCATGAGGTTTTCTTTTAAAACAGGATCTTTAGTGTTCAGAAACTCTAAAACAGAGTCGAAAAGCAAATAGAATCTTGATAGACATGCACCTTTCGACAACCAGCGTACTTCGGTATGTAGCAGCAATCGTTGGAAGTCCTCATCATTTTCTTCGCACAACTGTGCAAATAAGCGCGTATTTAATGCATTGCTTTTATTTTGTTAACTGCATTAATCACAAATTGAAGCGCTTGGTGCAATCTATCACTCAATTTTTTTCGCTACTAGATGTTGTCGGTGGATGACACAGTGAATTGCAATTACCTCTGGTATAATCCTTTTAAGATGACTTATAAACCCACGATATCGCCCGACCATGGCAGGAGCTCCATCTGTTGCCACCGAAATAATGTTTGTGAATGCAATTGATTTTTCCGTAAAAATCATTCAGAACATTAAAAATTGATTCACCTTTAGTGTCAGTCTTCAAAGTTTTCGCGAATAGTAACTCTTCAAACATTTGTTCGCCTTTGATAAATCGAACATATGCCAATAATAATGCTTCATTGCCAGGTAAAGTTGACTCGTCCAGTTGAATAGAAAAATGAGTTGTTTGCAGATAATTACACAAGAAACTTTCAACATCAGAGCTCATTTCATCAATACGTCTTTGTACAGTGTTGTTACTCAAAGGAATTCTTTTAAGTATGTCAAATGAAGATTTGTGCAGGACAGTTTTAAGACCTCTTCAACAGCAGGCAAAATTAACTCCTCTCCAATGGTATGCGGTTTCCCAGATTTTGCTATAAGTAATGAGATATTGTAAGATGCCCGCAAGCCATCGTCGTTGCTTTCAGACGTTGAAGCGAACATACTATGCACGGTGGGTCTCTTTTCATACTTTTCCTTCAATGTTTGGAAATATTTCAAATCCTTACCTATTTTGTCAGGATGACACCTTCTTAGATGATCTTCCAGCTTCGATGGTTTCATAGAGTCATTGCTCAAGACTTTGTTGCATAAAAGACACATGGGCAATCGCTTGTCTGTATTTGATGGAAGAAAACCAAATTTCAAATATTCAACACTGTACTGTCGACACTTCTTCTTAGATTCAGCCATGTTTCGTATCAATTACTTACCTGTAAATATGAAAAATGTTTGTTAAGTAATCTTAAAATGATTTAACAAACATAATAGAAGTGGCTTTTAAGATACAAGTTGCTAACAAATAGATAGGTAGGTACTTACTTTTCCAACACTGGCAAACAATAATATCAATTCACTTTAATTTTCAAAAGTCTGAAAACTACTTCCGTCACTGGTGAACACTTATATAGGTACACTTTCTTTTTGAAATTCCGGAAACAACTGAGTAATGTTTATCATTCGCATTCGTATTTATATTAAAGAAAAATCCAACAAGTTCATGCAAGTTCAGACACGACTTTAACTAGGCGGGCGGGCGGCGCGGCATCGGCGAGTCTTGACACGCTCTTTCTGAATATGGAATATGCAAGTTCTTACAAAAACAATTGCTGAGCTTCTTATAATATTGTCTTCCTATATTCATAGGAGAAGTCAAGCTTCTTATAATATTGTCTGCCTATATATATTATTGTCTCCCTTATTCATAGGAGAAGTCAAGTCGGGTCACCTAATACATTTTATAGACCCCGTTAACGAGTTGTGGACCCCCATTTTTTTCCACGCAAGCGTAGACCCTATCGGGCTCCCGTGGACCCCTGGGGGTCCACCTGGACCACTTTGGGAATCTAGGTTTTTAGACCTATAACCCGAATTTCAGTTCAATACTAACAATTTTGTTTTTTTCAATTTCAAATTTAGCAATTTGTGTCTCATATTGTCTTTTACCCACAATTTTGAACTAATGAAAAGAGTAAAAAATTTAAATAATGTAATAAATAATTCATTATTTTGATGATAAGGCCTACTGGTTGTTAAATATATTTTTCTGAACCAATATAATATCGAAAGACATTTCATAAGCGAGTAACAATAGATAAAATAGGTCGAAACTGATCAGACGGCCATCATTGCTACATAGATTATAATTATAGTACGCACAAACAAACGTATTTAAAGAGAAAAATATCAGGAAGTATTTAATAAAAGTCATCTCTCAATAAACGAGGTTATCATTTGTACTTACAACATATTTAATACGAGCAATAAATGTTGAGTTCCGCAAAACAATTAAATTTAGCTAACTTGCAAAATAAGGTTTAATTTAATAATTTTCAGATATTACTACATTATATCGGAATGTCAAAACTGCATACAATCGGCATTCTTTAATTTTGAAAATATTTAAATAATTTGGCGCGAGTGACAGCAGTAATTAAACATTTTCACATTATCAAAAGGAAAACACAAAGCAATCAAAAGTTTATCTTTATCATATATGATAATAATATTAACAGGCGTTGTAGACTTAAAAAATCTGATCTCTTCAAAACATTTAGCACTACTTTTCAAAAGAAAACCAAATTCACGTAAAGGATGTTTACTTTACCGTAATTTGTCATCAAGAGATCACTAATAAATTTGAAGCAGCTCAACCGTCAATTTCTTAATTGTACAAACTAATCTAAGTGAATTCAAATTTGATATAAAATTATTAGTAGTTCAACGACAAACCCCAAAACGAAATATCTGTAACGTTTTTGTTTCTTATGCACCTTTCAAAATGTATAGAAAATTTTTAAAACAGATGCAAACACGTATTAAAAATATTATACTTTTGTTTAAATTTGTTGATTTTTATTACTAAATGTCATTAGCTGAATAAGTAAAGTAGTTGTTGTCGAAAATAATTTATCAGAAAAAACTACATGAGAACATAATATAATGGGAATGACACAGAAACAAACGTATGTGTACGTACTTATATGTTTTATGTGTTGTATTCTGATTTTTTAATTACTAGTAAGTTGTTTTCTTCAGATTATGAAGCCTTCGTCAGTAGTAAATTACTTCAATAAAAACAATTGAATTAAAAAATTTACAATAATAATAATAATCAAATTTATTATTACTGAAACTTTGATCAACATCATAGTTAATTCAAGGTCTGTTTAAAACACTGTTTTTGAAATTACTAATTCTTCTAAAGTTTCTTCAAATCTTGAAGATACTTTACAGGCTAAGCAGAAAGCCTGCGAGTTATGACTGAGTACTACGGAGCTATTTAAAACTACTTACTTATAATGTTATAAAATTTACTCAGTCAAACCTTTCTAAACTATTAGAGCTCTGCGTGACGTATTTTAGGATCCATGCTTGTATAGCGTACCATCATACACATCGTGCACAAAGTTTAGAGTTCCTAATAAGTCTCTATCTAACAAGAAATATCACCTTTAATTAAAAAATCGATAATACATAAAGCTAAATTTTGGTTAACATTCGTTACATTGACTCTCAATAAAAGTAAACAACCTTTGCTTGACCGATTTTACCAAAAATATTTAATCCAGCCCGGATAGCGGCATCTCCCGAATACAACCTTCCATAAGCGCCATCTGCATGATGGTAACAGGTAGCTAAAGTTTGATACATATTCTTTTGTTAGACCAGTGGTATCTCTAATGGGCAATTAGGTATGCTCTAAACACGTTTGATTCAAATAAAAAAAAAATAGAAAGGTGGTTTTATTTATGAATAGATGCATATTCATTTAAATACCGAGCCGAAAATACGAAGTAATATGGAACGTTAGGTGTGGAATCGTAAGTGAGAAGGTTATGTAGAATTATATCGAAGTATTTTGTGGATTTGATCCATGGGTTACTATGAAGATCTAGCCATGAAAATGGGTAGTTTGCTATAAGGACCATGTTTAAGTTTTTATAAACAATTAATAAATAAGCAGTCGATAAATCAGGATTCTGGGACATCCAGAGCTTATTGAATTAGATGTTTCGGTTAGAAGGATCATGTTATGAGGCTAAATAATATAGGTGATAGCAAGGATCCATGCGGGATTCCCGAGCAGTGTAAGATAGCAGGGTAATGTTTTGATGTGGTTTAATTACAAGAATCGAAGTCAGTAAAAACACTTTTTAAGAAAATGGAAGATATTAACAAACAATATCAATGTAGAAGGTACAACTATGCAAATAATTGACAAAGTACTTCATATGCATATTGCGAAATGAACTATTCTGTAATTTTATTTTCCAAACAGAGGAAATTGTTAGCAATACATGATAATAACTACTGACAAGACTTTTCCTATAAAATATCAAGGTCGTTAAAGATAAATAAGAAAATGTATGTCAAATGCTAACTAGCAGAATTGAGACGATAACACTTTCTTAGTTTCAAACTGTGAATTTTGGTGAAAATAAAGGTTCTTTGTTCATTAGATTTTTAGATCTTCACTCTCATCCAACTATTCTATCTATTCTAGTAAAGAAGATCTTTTCTGAAAGTACGCAAGATATTATACAATAGCAAACAAACAACGAGAATCACTCGACAACTGTTTTGTCTTTTAGGGACTCTTCAGGAGTGAGAGAACTCGAGTGTAAGTTTAGTATTGTACAAATACGCCTTGTCGACTACATTCACTGTAGGAGGGCACAACATATACAACACATCATATGCGACATCTAGTCAATAACGATGTCAATAGTCACACATTTCACCGAAATCGAAGCTTTTGAATGTCTACACTGTTTTAGCGCAATAAGAAAATATTTGAACTCGTTTTAATCATAACGAAAAAACAAATAGGTACGAGAATTCAAATTCGCAATAATAAGGTGTCCATAGTTCAGTTATAGGACAGTTTGCAAATTTTGTTGAATGCATTAAAAATTAACGTAAAACTTATGTACAGCGTAGTCAGTGATATGCTTATGTTTGGATTTTCTTTAGAATAAACTTCAAGCAGTTCCAAAATGTACGTACATACAACAGCAGCTTGAAATGAATTATGTATGTTGCAGACAAAGGCGATATTTGGTAATTGACGATAATGGCCACACTATGACGTGCAGATACTTTTTTCCTGTCCAATATCGTTATTAGCCGGACGTTCACGCTATGGCGCTTTTCGGGTAGTCAATATCGCTAATATTTTCATGTTATTTTTATGTAAACATCGTTACCCAGTCCTTTACGATAGAAAAATATTACCAATGCTTTAAAATACCTAACTAAAACTGAAAAAAATTTCGCCAATTAACATTAATCTAATGGTCAGTTTCACCAACACAACTTAAGCAATGCTTAAGTTTAAGTAACGTTTGTTATAAGCATATAAGAATAGCAGTAAAGTACACATTTATATCTTAGACTCTAAAAAATGGTTAGTTTGAAACATAACAGAAATAATTTTAATTGTGAGACAGAACCTGGCGGATATCAGAATATTCTCAATGACTGCAAAAAAAAATTAATTCGGCAGTAAAGGTCATTTAATTCAGCTGGCTCAAGCATCGATTTCGTCTCGGTTTTGAAACTGACAACCTCGTCATTATATCATCAGCTTTACTGCCTAATTAAACAAATAACTATTTGTTGTGACAGGATAGTGATCCATGGCGCTTCGAATTGCAAATTTTCTTTGCTTGCTTTGCTCGACATGTACATTTATTGTCTTTGCAACCACTTTTGCAGTGACAACGCTTGTAACCATGTTCTCCTAAAATTACTATATTGTGATGTAGCTTCGCTTACGAGAATTGATTAATTTTTTATGGAATCATTAAGGTTCTCTAGTAAAATGAATTTTTCAATGCAAGCATTAAAATCGAGATCTAGTGAACTTTGGTTTAAAACGCCTTGGGTAGTACCTAAAATATCAAAACACACAAAATCTTCTAAAGACCATCTTCCACACTAATTACAATGATCAGTATATTACGGAGAGAACCACGAGATCTGTCGACGTCGACCGTAGTTTCAACTTGAACCTCGGAGAATTCTTAGTTAGATAGCTTCAGCATTTTAGTAGCTTGTTTCTCTAAAGATTCTCTGGATCTTTTTCGCTCATTAGCAATATGTTTCTGTCGTTTGCTTCATTTTCTCATTTCAAATGCAAATTAGGATCTCGAAGGTCCGAAAACCCTCCTTCCGTTTCTAGCAATATTTCAACATTTTCTTCAGTGGCCAAATGGTTGATTTTGTCCTCTGGAATACCTGCCGAGGCTAATCCTACTCTACAGGACATTCAAACATACCCTCATACGGAGATCTTCCAATTCCTTGTAAACAAAAATATTGTAATAGGTTATTGAACTTTAGTGAAATTCCGCAGCATTGTATAAAACACACTTACCATAATATAGTGCGCATTTTTTTAACTGTTTAAATTTTATCCCTTTTATTTTATCCATTTCATGATAATCCATGACCAATTTAACTTATAAAGCTAACTACACAACACAACAACGTAAACACAACGACGTGGGTACCTCTAACTTAACCAAACTTTTTATTTTATCATCACTGGAGGCTGTCTAACGGACACCTAAAACAGCGCCCGGGTAAGCGAGCTTGTTACGAATTGTCAACATTGGCCAAGTTGTTAGGACATGAACGTTATTGGCCGGTCATTATGGATAATTGTCCAACTTATATCGCCATTGACTGGCCAATAACATGATTAATTTATAATCAATGTCCGTAAAATGTATATGTTGAATAATCACTTCTAATTTTTGTTTCGACGCTACTAGCCAAAAGGGTCAATTTTTCACAAATAATGGCTTCAAACTTAATTTGAATTGTCAATGTAATTTAATAGAACAACGTAAGACTATGTAGAACAATGGTGTTTAAATTTGAACATTTCATAACTACAAATTTTAATTATCATTTAATGTGCTGAAAGTGATTGAAATAATGATTACCTATTTTGATAAGTTCATTGGCCAAATTGTGCAATTCTAAACATACAGCACCTATTTTGTATTGTATCGTACACCCACAACCATGCAATAACCTCCTACGCTTGGTTTTTGTTTTAAATACTTTACTTGGTAATTGCATTGATATAAAAAAAAGTTCACACACTTTATCAAGTTAACCCTTTAATTAGAACAATTGAAATTGATGAAGTATTATGAAATCGTTCATAAATGTTTAAATAATTTACTTAATTGAGTTAATTTCTTTTATTATTAATGTGTTAATTTTAATTCCTTATTAATTTAATAAATGCTGGTACTCATTGAGTTGTCAAATTGAAAGTTTTATTATTATTATGTTAACGCATTTTCTGAAAAAATATAACATTTATGTATCTTTAATTTGACACGATAATTAATTTAACACATTTAGTATTTTAAGAAACGTTATTGTTTCGGTTCAAATAACTAATTTCTTCAACAAGCGTTACAATAGAACACTTCCGTATTGTTGCTGTTAACAGACTTATTGATACACCAATAAAGTAAGCATCAAAAATCTATAGAAAAATATCGAGACCGTTATTATAACAATTACATTTTCTTGAGATCGTTCAAAACGTAGATTATTTCAAATAACAACAATTTTTAATTGATTTGAGTTAAAGAATTACACGTTTTTAGTTCTTAGAATTTAACACGCCATTTACTGTATTAAATACACATTTCATACCGAATGCAAAAAAAAATTGGAGACATTTTACATATTTATTTAAATGTTTTTTAGCAATTAATTACTTTTTGGTAAGTAATTGTTATTGTCTTGAAATAACGGATTATTAATCACATATTTTCTTAAATGTAGAAATGCAACTGAGGTTATATACAGGGTGTAGCACCTAAACTCCCTTGGACCATAGTTCCTTTACCATAAAAGTTATCGAAAAAAATCTAGGAGCAAAATTCTTCGCAATTATCGTACCCATCTTTGTTTTTCAAATGAAACACCCTATATTTTATTGCAGATTTTGAAAGCACTCGGAGAGAGTTTTTTTCGAAAATTTTAAATTACACTCTTTAAAAATTACAGCGTTCGATAGCCGAAACTTCAAATTTTTCATTGGTACTACGAAACAACACATTCCTTGAAAACATTTCACAGAAATTTGTCAAAAAATCGGCCTTTTCCAAAAACCTACAAGTGTGCCATGATAAAAAAAAATAGTTAAAAAGTCAAATTAAGACTAACTGAAAACACCAGCTGTTTGTTTTCTGATAAACGTTGCTAAAATTCTCCCAACTCAAGAAGAAATCGTTGACATAGTTTTTATTCTTGGAGAATGTTACAAAAATTGTTTATTGGCGTCACGAGTGTACGTTGAGAGATATCCTAGCAGAGCACATTCCCATCCACGGGAATTAGCATCCTCTTGCCACTGCCGGTTATACAGAAACCGTGTTGTAAATTTGATATTTTAAATCGAACACCATGCATATTTTTTAATTTTTTGAATGTTTACGTTATTCTAAACAAAATTTGTTAATAATTCCTTATGTCTATTTTGAACAGTTGTTGAGTTATAAATTTGTTTAAATCTAAACTTCACATTTTCCCTATGTAGAATCTAATGAGATTTGAATAATAGCTTATATTTAAGAAATTGTACACAATATAACTCTGTATCCGTTTGAAATGCTAAATTGTTATTTTTATTATACAGAGTGTTCTAGAAATAGGAGTAAAGCCGTCAAATTTAAAAGTCACATAACTATTTTTTTAAATGGAACACCCTGTATTTGTTTTATTATTTATTTATTATTATAAAAGTATACACTATCTATCTGTATTATGTTTACCTATACCTAGCTCATGTAGATTTCCGGTAATTCCACTTTGATCATTTTTTTACACTAAATTTTTGTTTTAAAGTAGATTAGGGGAAATAGAAGGACAAGAATGAATAATATATGCAAAAATAAGAAGAAAATAAAATTGCGTTTTAGAAATAATTCTCCCTCAACTTTTTTTGTAAAATTGGTATTGGTGGAAATATTGTTACAACAATTATTGTTACGTCATTGTTATATCTCAGTAATTACTTATCGGATCAAAAAATAGTTTAAACGAAAGTTGTGTATAATTAAATTATAAACAACTTTTATTTGAAACAAAAATGTGTAAATTAAATATTTTCTAAATATTTTAATAATTTGAAAATCTGTGTGGCTACATATAAATTTTCTAAATTTAATCAGATCTGCGGAATTATAAATAAGAGCCATGTACGAAGTTTCATAAAAAACCAACGGCTGGTTTTCTTGGAATCTTGTTTACATACGGACGGACGGCCGCAGGCCGGCCGTCGAACAGAAGATTTTTTTGCTTCATTATAACATAATAACTCTAATTCGTCTGAAAAAGTGAAAAAAAGGGTGTTAAGATTTTCGGTTTGGAAACCGTCGCATAGCTCCCTATCTTATTTCATAAGATGTGGAGTAAAAATTATAACTCAAAAACTATTCAAGATATACATAGAGAATTAACAAAATTTGTTTAAAACTAACGGTTAACATCTAAAAATTAAAAAATATCATAGGGTATCCTATTTACAATACTGAATTCATACCATGGTTCCTGTATAACCGGGAGTGGCAAAATGATGCTAACGCTTCGTAATTTGAATTTTATACATTTGTCATCCCAAAATATATTTTTCCGTCGACTCATTATAAAATTGAGTTTTAAGTACTCCCTGAATAACCATAAAGTAACACTTTTTAATCATGTATGTTTTAGTCCGCAAACACTTTTCGTCCGCAAACATCTGTCAATGTCAATAATTATTTTAATGTCAAATTAAATAAAGTCGAAGTAACCAGTATGAAAACCCATTTTTAAGAAAGGATGAATTTTAAGTTACTACATAGGATATGACAGTAATTTCTTTAGGTACATACTGAAACATTTTAGATAATGCAGATTATTGTTTGTTCACTTCCATTTATAACCTCAATTTTCAATCCCACACACTTTGAACAAAAAAACAATTTCTTGTTCAAATTACAAGTAAATGATTTAAGTGCTTTGAAAATGATATTAATAAATTGTTTATAGTTTCTACAATGCGAAGCATATAGAAGAGCCTAAGTTGTAATCTCACAATACTGATACATCATTGTTTTCAATATCTACCACTTTAACTTCTTTAAACTTAACTCATTTATAAGTTGATTTAACTCCTGTAGATAGATATATTTTGGTTTGTACAACATGGGTTAACTCTAATTCTAGCTTGGAGATGATCTGATGAAACCTCTCTGTTCTTTTGTTTGACCGAAAACGTCGTCAAACAAAAAGAACAGGGGTTTTAATGGAATTAAATCTCTCTGCCAGAACAGATCCTAAAGAAGGTCCAACCTGCGTGTTGGGATACAAAAAAATATATTCATTTGATAAGGTAAGACAGAATTCATACGACTTGAGATTGCTTTAGACAATTTTATTAGGTAACATTTTGATACAGAAGCGGAGTTCCGATACAAAATTTTCACGATCATAAAATACAAAAACTTAACAGTAGAAGTGAGTTAATTATGGGTATCTTTCTATTACTGTATTTGATTGATGTAAATAAGTAACAATGCTAATGGAAAACTGACATGTGGCACTGTCACACAAGAACAGTAATTACTTGTGAAAATAATTTGAATATTGATTCTGTCGCAGGAAAAAACAAAAATAGAATCATATAATCCATCAACATTACTGGGTTCAAGAGTTATTCGTACACAAAAACAAGGTGAATTTCACAGTTTTCAATAAGCTAAAAGAAGATTATTAAATTTTTTGAAACATTTTCGGAATGAATCAAAAAACTACGTTTGTATACTTTCTTACGGTCAGGCAATATTTTTATTGATTATAAGTCTGACCACGGTACAAACTCAGTCTTATAACTATTATATGTCCTATTAGTAAGAATCGACTTTAATGTGTTTGATATGAGAAACTTCATTACATCTTTGATCATAAACAATTAAAGAAATGCATTAATTTTGAGGGTAGGCTTCCAACTATAACTACATTTTTAAATATACTTAACAATAACACTACCTAAATGTAATTTTTATTATTTTAATAAATTAATAAAAAGTACATGTTTTACCTATTACCTATCATAATCAAGTGTTCTTATAAAAAATTATGTGATTGTTATAAACAAATGAGTTAATTGAACAAACAAAAGATATTGTTTAAATTTGCTTGTCTACATTGTGAGCTAGTTTAAACAAATTTATTATTATGTCTGACGATAGTGATAGTGATTACAGCAACACTTCACCGGAACTTCAGAAACTAACGACCAATCCAACACTGCAGTTGCTACCAGAAAAGTCGTTTTTATATAAAAAAAAACAATACACAATGTTTAAAGAATGGTGCCAAAAAAATAAAGTCCAAAACGCAACAGAAAATGTATTTTTTGGCATACTTTTCAACGAAGGCAGAAACATGCAAGTCGTCAACATTATGGTCCATCTACTCAATGTTGAAATCAACGTTTTCAATAAACGATAATATTGACATCAGCAAATATACTAAATTACTAGCGTTCTTAAAAAACAAAATGTTGGCTACAAAGCAAAATAGTCAAACGTATTTGCTAGAGATGAGATAAATCGATTTCTTCGTGACGCTCCTGATGTACCTACCATACCTTATGTGGAAGGTAACATTTGAAAATATTTAAAATATCTGACTTTATAAATTAACGGCTATCTTACAGGTCTGTTTACTGATAGGAATTTCCGGTGCTTGTCGCAGGGATGAGCTTCGTAAAATGAGAGTTGAAGATATCGTTGACAAAGATAATTTACTAGTAATAACTATACCGGATTCTAAAAATGGGAAAAAACGAACTTTCACTGTAGGTAATAACATCTTTGAAGAAATAAATCCTCTGAATTTATTCAGAAAATCTGCTGTTTTAAGACCTGCACATTGCAATCACCAAACTTTTTTCGTCAATTACAACAAATTTGGAAAGTGTTCTACACAAGTTGTAGGAGTTCACACTTTTGCAAAAATTCGAAGTTTGATTGCAAGCTATTTAAACTTGTCAGATTCACCAGGCTATATAGGTCATTGCTACCGTAGGACATCTGCATCACTGTTAGCAGAATCTGGTGTTGATGTCTTAACATTAAAAAGACATTGAGGATGGAAGAGTTCCACAGTAGCAGAAGGGTACGTGGAAGATTCCATTGCGTCTAAGATAAATATATCGAGAAAAATATTAACTGGTGTTAGTGGCGAAGCTTCACACAGTTCAATGAGTACCATCTGTTCACCTGAACGGTCGTTCCCTACAGTTAACGATCCAAATGTTTTGATCGAAAATTCTCAGAGTACTGAAAATATTTCCCTAGTTCGACATCTGGTATAAACATTAGAAATTGCTCTCATTTTTTAATTTTAAAAATAGTTATTTATGTAACAAGGACAAAAAAGTGCACTTTTATGTACAAGACTGAATTTGCTGGCCGAGGCGTTAGCCGAGGCAAGCAAACAGGCGAGGTTATTAAAAAGCACTTTTTTTCCGAGGTACATATTAATTTTTTCCGTTGACCTTAAATTAATTAATTTTCTATTTATTACCGTTTACTGAAAACAAAATGTTTAGTAATTTTAAACAAAAATTTTACGTTTGTTCTGATTTTACTGTACCTAATGTTCACTTCACCGTTCAGTATTGTAACATTTGTGTCAAAATTTATTAAAGGAAATAAAAGCTTTCCGCGTTCGAATATTGTACCGATAAAGCATTTGTTTACAACAATCACATAATTTTATAAGAGCACTTGATTATGATAGGTAATAGGTAAAACATGTACTTTCTTATAATTTATTAAAATAATAAAAAATTACATTTAGGTAGTGTTATTTTGAAGTATATTTAAAAAATGTAGTTATAGTTGGAAGCCTACCCTCAAAATTAATGCATTTCTTTAATTGTTTATGATCAAAGATGTAATGAAGTTTCTCCTATTAAACGCATTAAAGTCGATTCTTACTAATTGGACATATAATAGTTATAAGACTGAGTTTGTACCGTGGTCAGACTTATAATCATTTTATATTCAATAAAAATATTGCCTGACCGTAAGAAAGTATGCAAACGTAGTTTTTTGATTCACTCCGAAAATGTTTCAAAAAATGTAATAATCTTCTTTGTTTAAAATTACTAAACATTTTGTTTTCAGTAAACGGTAATAAATAGAAAATTAATTAATTTAAGGTCAACGAAAAATTAATATGTAGCTGGGAAAAGTGCTTTTAATAAACCGCACGCTTGTTTGCTCGGCTGACGCCTCAGCCAGTAAATTCAGTTTCGTACATAAAAATGCACTTTTTGTCTTTGTTACATAAATAACTACTTTCCAAAATCTTCACTAAAGTAGCAAAAAATCGGCAGTAAAGTAATTGATTATACGACGATTTTTAAGTTCACATTTTTGTCGGTAGAGATGTATAAAATGTATGTAAATTTTAGAATTATTTGTCGTAAAAATAAAAACAGTTGATTACTCGCGTATTTTATTTGCCTCGGCTATGGCCTCTGTAAATAAAACACATTCGACATGAAAAATCAAACTTTCGCGCCTTGATACATAAATACAACTATTGTCAATTGACAACAAACCACAAAAAACAGTAATTTTTACAATAAGGAATACTAGTCTTTATTTTTGATATTTTTACAAATTCTAGAAAATGCACAACAAATTATAATTTGTTCTTTCATCTTTTCTCTAACTAGCTGCTTGAAATTACTAAAATTATTTTTTAAGTTTTTACATACCTACATAAACTTCAGGATTTCATATGCATTACATTGACACACTCTAAAATTGGAATGGATGGGTGTAACGAAACTTATTGTGAAGTTTCTTATTACATTTCTTATGTGCACTTACAATGCAGCATTCAAAAGTAGTAAACGTTACCGTTTTATGCATATTTAAATTGGTGATTACAGAAAATCATATGCGATCGTTGGTCAAGATCGTCAGTCAAGCAGACATTAATACATAACTGCAATAATATATAGCAAAATAACTCATGCCCAAGCCGTTGAAAAACAAAGGCTATCTTTTAATGAACTGATATTTGTTGCGTTGTATTGTTCCATCACTTGTTGCAATGTGTTGCTTAAAAATGTTAATTTGTTTTTTCTTAAAAGTAGCAATTATTTGTTTGCATTTAAGTTATATAATAACCTAAGGAATTGTTTAGAAATGTTGAGATATTATTTTGTTGTACATACATAGAAACATGGTGCAAAAAACAATAAAAATGACATACGCTTACTACGCCTATATGACCATGATGGTTGCTCGAATATGGCAAATAAATAATTTATAAATAGCAAATGATTAATCAGATCTAATGTACCCATACGCATATAAACGTGCAGACCTACACCTGCGATAATATTTAGATTCAACACTTCCATATAAGTTAGAAACTTGTTCTTAGGGTCAACTATTTGTAACGTAGCTCACGACCAATCTAAAGCGGTGTCGAAAATCAATTGTCACTATTATAAATCGATGTTCAACTGTTGACTTCTTCGGCTAATACGACCAGAGTACCTACACGCATTCCCATGGAATCATTTACCTTGAATTTCTTGATTCTTCTTTTACTTGTGATTGGGAAACTATTACTAAACAAAAGTACCGTTTAAATAAGTAATAATCTTATACTTTCTACTGAATAAGCGATAAATTAAAAAAATTTTGTATTTAAGTAATTTTAAAGATGAAAATAGCTGAAACAGAATATAAAGCAACTAAAATGTAAATATATTGAAATCACATGCTTAGAAAAAATTTATAATTATGTTTTACCACTGAATTTATCTAGATACCTACATTCCCAAAGTGGTCCAGGTGGACCCCCAGGGGTCCACGGGAGCCCGATAGGGGTCTACGCTTGCGTGGAAAAAAATGGGGGTCCACAACTCGTTAACGGGGGTCTATAAAATGTATTAGGTGACCCGACTTGACTTCTCCTATGAATAAGGGAGACAATAATATATATAGGCAGACAATATTATAAGAAGCTTGACTTCTCCTATGAATATAGGAAGACAATATTATAAGAAGCTCAGCAATTGTTTTTGTAAGAACTTGCATATTCCATATTCAGAAAGAGCGTGTCAAGACTCGCCGATGCCGCGCCGCCCGCCCGCCTAGTTAAAGTCGTGTCTGAACTTGCATGAACTTGTTGGATTTTTCTTTAATATAAATACGAATGCGAATGATAAACATTACTCAGTTGTTTCCGGAATTTCAAAAAGAAAGTGTACCTATATAAGTGTTCACCAGTGACGGAAGTAGTTTTCAGACTTTTGAAAATTAAAGTGAATTGATATTATTGTTTGCCAGTGTTGGAAAAGTAAGTACCTACCTATCTATTTGTTAGCAACTTGTATCTTAAAAGCCACTTCTATTATGTTTGTTAAATCATTTTAAGATTACTTAACAAACATTTTTTTCATATTTACAGGTAAGTAATTGATACGAAACATGGCTGAATCTAAGAAGAAGTGTCGACAGTACAGTGTTGAATATTTGAAATTTGGTTTTCTTCCATCAAATACAGACAAGCGATTGCCCATGTGTCTTTTATGCAACAAAGTCTTGAGCAATGACTCTATGAAACCATCGAAGCTGGAAGATCATCTAAGAAGGTGTCATCCTGACAAAATAGGTAAGGATTTGAAATATTTCCAAACATTGAAGGAAAAGTATGAAAAGAGACCCACCGTGCATAGTATGTTCGCTTCAACGTCTGAAAGCAACGACGATGGCTTGCGGGCATCTTACAATATCTCATTACTTATAGCAAAATCTGGGAAACCGCATACCATTGAGAGGAGTTAATTTTGCCTGCTGTTGAAGAGGTCTTAAAACTGTCCTGCACAAATCTTCATTTGACATACTTAAAAGAATTCCTTTGAGTAACAACACTGTACAAAGACGTATTGATGAAATGAGCTCTGATGTTGAAAGTTTCTTGTGTAATTATCTGCAAACAACTCATTTTTCTATTCAACTGGACGAGTCAACTTTACCTGGCAATGAAGCATTATTATTGGCATATGTTCGATTTATCAAAGGCGAACAAATGTTTGAAGAGTTACTATTCGCGAAAACTTTGAAGACTGACACTAAAGGTGAATCAATTTTTAATGTTCTGAATGATTTTTTACGGAAAAATCAATTGCATTCACAAACATTATTTCGGTGGCAACAGATGGAGCTCCTGCCATGGTCGGGCGATATCGTGGGTTTATAAGTCATCTTAAAAGGATTATACCAGAGGTAATTGCAATTCACTGTGTCATCCACCGACAACATCTAGTAGCGAAAAATTGAGTGATAGATTGCACCAAGCGCTTCAATTTGTGATTAATGCAGTTAACAAAATAAGAAGCAATGCATTAAATACGCGCTTATTTGCACAGTTGTGCGAAGAAAATGATGAGGACTTCCAACGATTGCTGCTACATACCGAAGTACGCTGGTTGTCGAAAGGTGCATGTCTATCAAGATTCTATTTGCTTTTCGACTCTGTTTTAGAGTTTCTGAACACTAAAGATCCTGTTTTAAAAGAAAACCTCATGAATTTCAAAGCAGACATTGCGTATTTGACAGATTTGTTCAAAAATTCAATGACCTCAACCTACAGTTACAAGGGGACAGCCTCAATTTGATAAAAACAAAGAGTGAAATTTCAGCTTTTCTTGGTAAACTGAAACTTATGAAGCAAAATATTGGTCGACGTGAATTTTCCCAGTTTCCAAATTTATCGCAGGTAGAATGCCTCGACGAAGATATTCAGACGTATGTTCAACATTTGATTGCCCTGTATGATGATTTTAAAATCAGATTTGAAGACATTCTGTCGATGGATATACCACCATGGATAATAAATCCATATGATGAAACTGAAGTGGAAAATGTGGTACTGCAAGAAGAGCTACTCGAGCTTAGCACTAATGAGGAGCTCAAAGTAGCATTCAAAAGAGGGTATCAATCATTTTGGCTGCAGGCACAAATACCTGAAAAATATCCAGGACTGTGGGGAATTGTGCAAAAATTTCTCATAGCGTTTCCTTCGTCATATCTTGTCGAACGCAGTTTTAGTGCCGTAACAAACTTGTTGACAAAAACGGAGCAGATTAAATATTACAGAGCGAGGAGATTTACGGTTATACTTAACTAAACTCAAGCCAAATATTGATAATTTGCTGTCAATTCACCAAGTACATCCCTCCCATTAAAATTATAACTTTTATCTCAGATTACAATGGTAATCTGAGATAAAGTTAACATCAAAACTAATAATGATTATTAGTTTTGATGTTAAATTTTGATTCTACTAAGACTGTTATAACAACATAATTAAAAGTGTAGTAATTTTTGTGTTTGAATAAATAGCTACAAAACAAGAAAATATTTATTTTTACTTTTACCACTCCGAAGTGGGAGATTATTGGTTTCTTGTACTGTGAGTCAATCTTAGAATACAAAAAGTAAAGTAGGAATCCAACTGTTGGATGAAGACGCTTTTAGACTGGCTTTGAAACTTAGCTTGAATGACAATACTCACAGCATAATCAAAGCAATATAAATTCTCACCTTTTTTCGAAAACTTTCAACTCATAGTTGATTGAAAAATAGCCACAACACAGATTTACATAGACATATACTTTTTTCGGGTTTTGGAAGTAAGTTAGTAAATGTAATAGCTGCAGGGGGTCCACCAGATCCAGCAAAATGTTTAAAGTGGTCTATGAGAAAAAAAAGTATGGGAACCAGAAGCTAACCAAGTAGAACTAGATATTAAAAAAATTAAATGTGTACCATAGAACAAATAACATGGTGCAAAACGTAAATTATTTATCGTGAAAATTAGTTTGAATGTATAATTAATCGATATTGTACAAATTGTAGTTGGATACTATAACTACAAGAAATCAAATTTTGGATTTTACCGACCTTTACTAAGGAAATTTCATATTTAAAAATGATTAAATTTGTAAGAATCGCACAAGTAGATGACTGTTAAATATGTATCGGGTGATTTCTCACAAGTGAGGTCGCATAAAACCTAGGTTGAAGAAAGTATGGCAGCTGAGTTTTCATAATAATATTAGCGTTGAAGTGATTGGTAAATACCCTACTTAACCGAATTTGTTCTTTTCTTTTAAAAAAGAAAGCAATATTTATAAACCAAATGTACTTATTATTCCAGTAAATTAATTTCGATAGATTTGTCCATAAGATTTCATGGTAAGTACAAACAATTGAAAATTCCTGAATGAAATATATTTTTGGTTTGATTCATTTTGCTCAAAACCTGCTCAAATATTCGTTATTGTCGAATAATTATTAACACGTTTAACGCCAAGATTGTCAACAACGGTGTTTGTAATTTCAATAGTAGGATTAGGACAGGCACCGATGTCTGCTTGGGTATTTATCGAAGTGTGCTCAACAGTCTCGATAGAATGTGTGGTGTCCGCTAATACTCCTGTACGTGGGCATACCTGACTAAGTGGTGTAAAAAGTTTAAGTCGTGTGTTGCCTTTGCCCATTGAAGTTATGGTTTTCTTTGATTTCTACAGCCGGGCCAAAGCAGACACATTGAGGTAGGTATGTGTCTGCTCACGAGAATGTGTTTGCCAAAAGTATTCGTTTGGCCGTGGAATAGCTCCCGCTGGGTCTGAAAATTGTGTCTGCTCAGGCCTAGTACAGCAACTTTTTATTACAAGGCCAGTGCAAAGACGAAGTCTGTTTTACGTTTTTTAAGTTTTTACAGTCAATATTTTTAAAAATTGGCAACAAACATAACAGTCATTTGAAAGAAATTATAAGGGTCTGGTAATAGCCCTGTGATGAAAATATCAAAATTTTTCCTGACACTCAACGTGTTAAATACAAGTTTTATCAAAATTCTAGAAACAGCTTTTAAGATATGGTTTTCATCTCGGTTATCAGTATCTTCATCGGTATCTTAATAATTATACTTAATAGTACTACCAAATAAGAAGAAAATTCTTCAAAAGATAAAAATATTTTTTGACAAATTAATAGAATTAGTTAATTTATGGTAAACTCCGCCTTCTGCTTACACATAATAAAGTACCAATAAAACTAAATGAGCACATTTATTTTGGCGCAAGTAAAAATAATGAATCGAGTTATTTACTAAAATTTATTTGCATTTCTAATTTTAAATGTATTTATCTTCGTTGTTTTGATTCCTTCAACGAATTAACAAGTCTGCAGTGAGTTTTATTAAAATTGGCGTGTAAACAATTTGTAAAAACTGTGCGACCAATTAAAAATATAAATAAAATATTTAATTAGCACTTTACAAAAATATATTATGAAGTAAAATGGTGTAAGATATTTTTATCGCCTGTCAAGTTTATTAATAGACATTTGCTGATTTAATTCAGGAAGGTTTGATGTACGCAAAGAATATTTGTATACATTTTATGAATAGATTTTCGCAGAAATGGCTCGTGCAGTAGCACTATTAATATGTTTTTAGAAATATTAGCTAGTGATGTGCAAATCGGACAAAGGAATTGCTGTGTAAGTGCACAAGAACACACATCGTCCCTTGTCAATTACACAAACGTTTGACACCTCAACCGTATTATTGAAGAGTAGTATTACAAATCAATACTTTGCGATTTAGTTCGGCACACCACACCTACAAAATTTAACCGACACCACCACTGCAAAAAAAAAACATTTCAACGCATTCCATTCTAAATTAAATATGAATTTTGACTTTTCAACTGCATCATTGTGCAAATAAAATTAATCATCACATAATTGTATTTTTAGGCTGCGTTTGTTGTTGTTTGAACTATTTTTAAAAATTTAAAGTATGATATTTAATTGTATATTCTTAATACATATAAACATTGTTAACATTTTATTTCAGAAACATCCATATATGTTAATATTTTTTTGTAGTTGTTTTCTTTGTTTTCTGTGCAATGCGCGTTATCAGATTTGTAGTAGTATTGTATTGTTGTTAAAAACGATTTGATTTCTTATCAACTTGAACGTGATAGATCCATATTCAATTTATCTTCTTTAGCAAATATTCTTTGATCTATAATAGCGGAAAATACTTCAATTTATTTGTACAATATCTTGTTGGAAATAACAAACATGACATTTGTTGCATATACCAATTAACATTTCATAACTAAAACTGATTTCTGTATTATATGTACGGAACATGTTACCAAAGACAATCTTCAATAGTTTTTCCCATACTAATGGAACATATTATATGGATTTATTTGGTTTAAATGGCGCGCTGGTAAAATTTAATGTTTTGATGTTGGTCAATAATCATACCTTACGTAAACGAGATATCAATAATAATATCAATGAGGGAGAAACGTCTTTATTGTAAAGAAAGTTAAAACCTTAATTTGAAACTCTTCATTTATTTTTATACCTAAAAATTAAGAAAATATGACAAGAACTTTCCGTTTTAAATCTTCATGTCATTCTGTGGATATGTGGCTAATGTTACAGTTTAAAACAATTTGCTTTCATAGACCACCCTAATTGATTTTTTATTGATTTCTTGTTATAAACAATCTTGTGTATGTAGTATTTTATAAATGTCGCCAGTTAAGGCAAAATTCCCTAGACTTTCCTAATTGACCAGTTGACTTCGTTTGTTAACTTTCCTTTGTGACATAAAATTTGTTGCTCCGCAAGATTTAAATACAGGGCTCAAAACTCCTCTTGGGAAAGGAAATAGACACAATCGTACATGCTGGCATGTTTACCTAATTTTATCATAGTAATGAATAGATTGTCATTATCTCAGGTGATAAAATTATCTTTATAAAATAAATAAATAAAATAGTCCGGCCAAAAATCAAGAGATTATCATGATGACATAAATTTTATAAATTATAAATGATGGGTTTAATTGTAACTCATACCCACCATACCAGCACATTCTGTCATTGTAATCGGTAATATCAGTTACGACCAGCAAAAAAAAAATGAAAAAACAACGTGATTAGATGAACGTGGTTTTTCTTATGGTGATTAGTTTATTTGCAATTGTTTGTGAGAAGTAATGAGCATAACTGTAGCGATTCGTGAAGAAAATCGATATGGTTTATGTTTATACAGTGTGTGTCTATTGAAGTTGGCAACATATGGGAAACTTTTTATTATTAACTTTCCGAAAAAAGTATTTTTTTATAACAAGTTCTGCATGTTCTAAAATCTAAAATATAATCATCAGATATTAAATTATTTCAGTCGCATACGAGATTTGACAAGTTACCTTTATTTGTAACAATATCGAAAACTGTAATTATGAAAAGTTGTTTAGAATAGAAAACTATGTCTTAATGTGCAATTACATTTTTCTACTTCAAATTTTTTTTTTACAAATTTTACTCAAATCATTGGTGCCAAACATACAATATGTCCCCCTAAGTTGGAATCATATGAAAAACTTTTTTATCATTAATTTTAGGAAAAAAAGTTATTCTTTATAAAAAGTTCTGCATGTTCTAAAATCTAAAATACAGTCATCAAATATCAAATTTTTTCATTCGTACACGAGGTTTGTCAAAAATATGAATTTTACGTACCTTTAAATTTAACAATATCGGAAAATGTTATTAAAAAAAGTTGATCAGAATTAAAAACTACGTTCAAATATCCAATTACAACCATTTACATTGATTAAATTATTTATTTATTGAACATTTTTGAAAAATAAAAGTTCAACACCCTGTAGAAATAAAATGACTCACAGCATCGTAAAAGTATATTATAATATTTTAGCCAAATTATCAAGCTGCACAATATACCAAAAAAACCAAAAGAATTGAACTAAAATTATGTTCCTATTAAAATTGGAAACACCCTGTATTCATTAAATAATGTGATTTAGAAATTATTGTTATCAAATACCTAAATAGTTATTAACAAACTAAAACATATTAAAGTAAAAAAAAATCTGACCATAAGTTTTTGAGTTATTATTGATCTGCTCCTTATTTTCAGCACCACACCGTATATCGGTAATGCACTGATTCACACATCCGGTATTAATGCAGTATTATTGCCTTATAGAAAAAACCCAAATACCCAATTTTCGTTTTTCTAGACCATTAACTGCAGTTTTATCCATCTTTTAATTTATGACATCTTCAACTTCAGCTAAACAGCATATCGGATTGCTTTTGCGCAATGGTAGCTTTTGATCAGAACGATTAGTTCCGTATAAAAAATTCAGAAAAATTACCCTAAAGTCACTTTCCCATTTAAATGGTGCCTAGTCCTTTAACTGTAGTTACATGTAATCTAGGGTGCACTGACATACAAATGATTTGTTGATAGAAACAAATGTTGACAGTGACTGTCAAACCGCGTTAGAATTTATAAGACACATAAAAATGGTAGCGTTATTAACTGATGAAGAGAAAATAGAAATTGTTTTGATTGTGGGAGATAACTATAAAACGCATAGAGAAGCAGCAAATATTTTCAATAATAAGCATCCCAATAAAAATATTAGTTATTCAACTGTTACGAAAATAGTAAGTAAATTTAGGAGAACTGGAAGTATTGAACTCGTTGATGCAACAAAATGTTAGTAAAAATACAGTGGCAAGAATTTTAAAACTTAATAAATACAAACCATTCAAACCGAAAATCTTACACACAATAAAAGAAAGGGATTATGATAGGCGATTTAATTTTTGCTCTCTCATCCAGGAGAGTTAGAGGAGGACCCATTCTTTGCGAGGCAAATAATTTTTTCCGATGAGGCGACATTTTCCTCAAATGGAACTGTCTCGTCGCAACATTGTCGCTGGTGGTCTGAGGAACATCAAATTATGTAATAAAGTCTTATGACCAATATTCGTTTAAGACAAACGTGTGGTGTGGCATTTATAAGAATAGATTAATAGGACCTTTCTTTTTTCGCAAACCTATGAATGCCGAACGTTATTTACAGTTTTTACAAACTCGTATCGATGAATTCATGGACGAACTATCCTTACAAGAACGTCAATGTATTTGGTACCAACAAGACGGTGCCGCATGCCACAGTACATTAAATGTTAGACACTATCTTGAAAATTTGTTCCATGGAAAAGTTATTCATAGATATTCTGATCTCTTTTGGCCTGCTAGATCTCCTGACTTAACCCCTCTTCATTACTTTTTATGGGGTTACGTGAAACAAAAAGTTTACCAGAAAGGGCCGTTTCAAGATGTTGACCACTTAGAGAGGATAATTTTAGAAACATGTCAAGAAATTTCTCCACAAATGATAAGGAATGTATTACGTGAATTTGCCGATAGAACGATTAAGTGTATTGAACGAGGATATGTCGAAGCATTAGTGGAATGAGTGAAAATTAATTTTGTTCGTTTCTATTATTAATATGATGTTATAGTATTTGAATGTATTTGATTATTTGCAAAATAAATGAATGTTTATTACACGTTTAAATTGCAAAAATTATCAGAAAACATCAAGAACTAAAAGGTTATCATGTGTTTCGTAATCACAAGAGATAAATATTCATTCAAAATAGAAATATTATTTAAAAAATAAAATAACCTTAATTTTTAATGTAAATGGATGTAATTGCATATTTGAACGTAGTTTTTATTTCTGATAAACTTTTTTCAATAACAAATTTTGATACTGTCAACTATAAAGGTTCTTTACTCTTGAATAAAATTCATTTTTTGACAAACTGCGTATACGACTCTAAAATTTAATATCTGATGATTGTATTTTAGATTTTAGAACATGTACCTAAAACTTTTTTTAAAAAATAACTTTTTTCGTAAAATGAATAATAAAAAAGTTTTCCATATGTTGCCAACTTAAGTAAACACACTGAATAAATAAAGAACACAGAGTGTCATGAAATTTAAAACTTGGACACCACAATTTCTGTAAACAAAAGTTTACACATTGTGAAGCGGGCTTAAGGGTATCATTTACAATTCTAACAGCAGGTAGTCTCAGCAGGGGTTATCTTATAGAAGGACTGTAGAATGAATCATTACACTAAGCACGTTTTAGAAAATAGGTAATTTACGTTGCTTACTTAATTTTTTCTTTAAAGAATATATTTGAAGGTATCGCTAATTAAACACCATAGCTCGATTAATTATCGAATCAAAATTTTGTTTAGGAAATGTTTACAAAATAAAATTAGAAATAATTTTGATTTAAAAACGTCTACAAGCAATAACTTTTAAATTAAATCAAAAACTAAACATGGTTATTTGGGTTGACTGATTATTACTTATTTTTAAATAAATCTAACCTACTAATTATTGTAAGTTATTAAAAAAACATTAAACTCTCTATTCATAATATTTAGTCCTTACAAAATGTATATTTTATGACGTTTCATTTTTTTCTGTAGTTAATATAAAAAGTGAAAATAAAAACTAAGGCAATTCTTATTGTCAACGTATATATTTAGTTTTTTGACAAGAATTTATTACATAATTATAATTAAGATACCAAGTTATAGTTTAAAATTAAATGAAAACTTTTTTTTTAATAAAGGTATTACTATATAAATAAATATAAGAAATCAATAATGGGTGTGACCTCCATTATTATTGATACATTCTTGGAGGCGTCTGCTCATTGACGCTATCAAGGTATCAATATAATTAATATTAATCGTTTCCCATGCGGTATCAATGGCTGCAATTAGTGCATTACGGTTTACTGGTATAAAATTTGGCCCTTGTTGTCTTCGGATAACAGCAAGTATTCGAGCCCAAACATTTTCGATAATGTTAAAATCTGGGCTTTTGCTGGCCAGGGTAACAGCTCCAAGTTATTTGCTTGTATCCAGTTGCGCACAACCTGCGAAGTATAGGGTCATCATATCCCGATAGTTAATTATCGAATGTTCCAAGAAAATATGTGTAAATAGTAAATGGAATCTACTAACGTAACGTTAAGTCGTTAATTATAGTTACATAACTCTCCTTTCATAAGATATAGTTCATATTAATATGCTTATTGTAAAGCTTCGTACACACCTGAACAACAAACCGAGGAACAAACAGAACAACGAACCGAACGGCAATCGGAACATTAATTTGGACGGTGCTACGTACGAATTTTAGAACAGATTCGCAAGTCCTGATTGTTCCACGAACGGTTTGCGGCGTTCCCGCAACTTGTCGGTTTTTCTCCGACATCAAAGAAAATGCGCGCGAATGCGTTTGCAGGTTTGGACGAATCTAAACAAAACGGCGAACAAACTTATGCGGGAGAATTAAATTATTTATTTTTGTCCTCCCTTTTGTGGGTTTGTTGTGTTTTAGGTAATATTATGGAGTTGACAGAAGAAAAATGTTTTAAATTAATCAGTGTTTAAGAATGCAAGAAAAATGATGTCCCTATTAGCATCATTTGGGCGGGAAATTTCCAAAATAAAAAAAGCGAAGTAAATTATAATTTTTACTCTTCTTTGTGCGTAAAAATTTGGTTGGCACTATCTTCTTGTTTTCCGCAATTTTCTCTTCTCAATAATAAATATATATGAACTGAAAACTACTGAAAATAATTATGGGAACAGCACAAACGTTCCGTTTGTTGTTCGGATTGTGGAAATCATAAAAGATCGTTTGTCGTTCTGTTTGACTTTCGGTTCGTTGTTATGTTTGTTGCTCGGTTTGTTGTTCAGGTGTGTACGAAGCTTTACAACTTAAGCAACAATTTTGGCGAATAAAGATTAGTTTGTGATGTAATATTAGAAACACAAATTTATATCATATCAAATTTATGACAACTTAAAACCAAGAACGTGTATGTTATTGCTAAGAAATTATTAAGGAAAAGCGCAATTGCAGTGTAAATATTTATAATTAGATATTTTCGAAAGTTTATAAGTCCTCTATTGTAATCTTAATCCTGTCCATTAGCATTATAAGGAAATGGCTTTTACTTTATGAATAAGTTTCAATAACAATAGAATATCCTTGCTTGTTTAATTTACTTCCTTTGAGTCATATTGCTCTAAGGGTTGTTACATTGGTCATTAGAAGTATGTAATAAATAAACAATTACCTACTGTTTGAGAAGGGGTAGTGTGAACCAATAAATAAAGTAAGAAATGTAAATTCCATTTTAGTTTAAAATTTCAAGTGTTGTGAAAATGCCACCTCATCTCGGTGCTGATTTGAAAGCGCGGATTGTTTCGGAATTAGCGGCGGGCCGTAGCGTGCGTGAAATTTCACGTATGTTAGATATACCAAAAGCACCGTAGGGCATTACCGAGTAAAATGGAATCTTGAACACACTTTGGAAAGAGCCATCGGAAGTGGTAGACCTAAAGTATCTACACGTGCTCAAGATCTCGAGTTGTTTCATTACGTAACAGAACAACCATTTGCTACATACTCCAGGGCTATAGCAGATACACATTTTCCCGGATGCCGTATAACTGCACAAAAAAGATTAAAGAGATGGGAATAAAAGAGAAAATAACTTGGAGCTGTTACCCTGGCCAGCAAAGCCCAGATTTTAACATTATCGAAAATGTTTGGGCTCGAATACTTGCTGTTATCCGAAGACAACAAGGGCCAAATTTTATACCAGTAAACCGTAATGCACTAATTGCAGCCATTGATACCGCATGGGAAACGATTAATATTAATTATATTGATACCTTGATAGCGTCAATGAGCAGACGCCTCCAAGAATGTATCAATAATAATGGGGTCACACCCATTATTGATTTCTTATATTTATTTATATAGTAATACCTTTATAAAAAAAAGTTTTCATTTAATTTTTTTAAACTATAACTTGGTATCTTAATTATAATTATGTAATAAATTCTTGTCAAAAACTAAATATATACGTTGACAATAAGAATTGCCTTAGTTTTTATTTTCACTTTTATATTAACTACAGAAAAAAATGAAACGTCATAAAATATACATTTTGTAAGGACTAAATATTATGAATAGAGAGTTTAATGTTTTTTTTTAATAACTTACAATAATTAGTAGGTTAGATTTATTTAAAAATAAGTAATAATCAGTCAACCCAAATAACCATGTTTAGTTTTTGATTTAATTTAAAAGTTATTGCTTGTAGACGTTTTTAAATCAAAATTATTTCTAATTTTATTTTGTAAACATTTCCTAAACAAAATTTTGATTCGATAATTAATCGAGCTATGGTGTTTAATTAGCGATACCTTCAAATATATTCTTTAAAGAAAAAAATTAAGTAAGCAACGTAAATTACCTATTTTCTAAAACGTGCTTAGTGTAATGATTCATTCTACAGTCCTTCTATAAGATAACCCCTGCTGAGACTACCTGCTGTTAAAATTGTAAATGATACCCTTAAGCCCGCTTCACAATGTGCAAACTTTTGTTTACAGAAATTGTGGTGTCCAAGTTTTAAATTCATAGTGTAATGAGAAAATATTTGGTACTACATAATTTTTTTAGGGCAGGTTACTGCATATTGACGCTATTACGTTCGAAACAACTTCATAGTATTTTGTGTCGTTAGGGTAGAAAGTATGCATTTGCAGACCGCGGGTGTTTGTTGATGCCCGAGCGCATGTAACATACAATAGCTTTTGCCTACGATCAATATTTAAAATAATCAAAATTATTTATTATCAGGGGAAAGTTGTTAGATCCCAACAAAATTGTAACGGCACGTACTTCATATTTATGAAAATTTATGGTTTTAAATGCAGTCGGTAAAATTCAGAATTTGTCACTAGCCCTTTTTAATCAGTAACGTACGAATTTAATTTAAATTGAGTTGTAATCTTGCCTTTAAAAATTAGTCAAAGGAAAAAACATTTCGACACATTATCGTGTTCCTCTTAATTAAATTAACTGAGGAAAGTGACTATTTAAATCGGATATGACATAACATTTTGACATAAGAAGACAACAAAACCGTACTTTTCGGTTTAAATAGGCGAAAAATTCTTTCTGGTGATTCGAATCTATGTTTTACCATTCTTGTGATATGACAATTCTTTAGTAAGAAAGAAGGATTACAAGTGGTGAATTACATGACTACAACAAAACAAAAAAATGTCGAGATATAGCAGTAACCAATAGCGGCAACTAAAGCAAAATTGTCTTAGAATTTGGATGGATAGAATTGTTAAATCAGAACAAGTATTAAGAGAGAGCAATAATTTTATATTAAATCATTTTTTACATCAGTATTCAATGTACTCATGAGAATCTATGTATTAATTCTTACTGCTTTGACTCACTGTTTTGGTAAAAAAAAGGAGTTTTGAGATCAAAGTGAAACTGATATTTCATAAAAACCAATCACATTTTTGGTGAATGTAGGTTTCGATCAATGGAAAACGTTTTCAACGTACAAGGTTTTAAAAATTTGAGAATTTTCACCACTATCGGGATATGATGACCCTATACTTCGCAGGTTGTGCGCAACTGGATACAAGCAAATAACTTGGAGCTGTTACCCTGGCCAGCAAAAAACCCAGATTTTAACATTATCGAAAATGTTTGGGCTCGAATACTTGCTGTTATCCGAAGACAACAAGGGCCAAATTTTATACCAGTAAACCGTAATGCACTAATTGCAGCCATTGATACCGCATGGGAAACGATTAATATTAATTATATTGATACCTTGATAGCGTCAATGAGCAGACGCCTCCAAGAATGTATCAATAATAAAGGAGGTCACACCCATTATTGATTTCTTATATTTATTTATATAGTAATACCTTTATTAAAAAAAAGTTTTCATTTAATTTTAAACTATAACTTGGTATCTTAATTATAATTATGTAATAAATTCTTGTCAAAAACTAAATATATACGTTGACAATAAGAATTGCCTTAGTTTTTATTTTCACTTTTTATATTAACTACAGAAAAAATGAAACGTCATAAAATATACATTTTGTAAGGACTAAATATTATGAATAGAGAGTTTAATGTTTTTTTAATAACTTACAATAATTAGTAGGTTAGATTTATTTAAAAATAAGTAATAATCAGTCAACCCAAATAACCATGTTTAGTTTTTTGATTTAATTTAAAAGTTATTGCTTGTAGACGTTTTTTAAATCAAAATTATTTCTAATTTTATTTTGTAAACATTTCCTTAACAAAATTTTGATTCGATAATTAATCGAGCTATGGTGTTTAATTAGCGATACCTTCAAATATATTCTTTAAAGAAAAAATTAAGTAAGCAACGTAAATTACCTATTTTCTAAAACGTGCTTAGTGTAATGATTCATTCTACAGTCCTTCTATAAGATAACCCCTGCTGAGACTACCTGCTGTTAGAATTGTAAATGATACCCTTAAGCCCGCTTCACAATGTGTAAACTTTTGTTTACAGAAATTATGGTGTCCAAGTTTTAAATTTCATGGGTGTACATGAGAAAATATTTGGTACTACATAATTTTTTTAGGGCAGGTTACTGCATATTGACGCTATTACGTTCGAAACAACTTCATAGTATTTTGTGTCGTTAGGGTAGAAAGTATGCATTTGCAGACCGCTGGTGTTTGTTGATGCCCGAGCGCATGTAACATACAATAGCTTTTCGCCTACGATCCAATATTTAAAATAATCAAAGTTATTTATTATCGGGAAAGTGTTAGATCCCAACAAAATTGTAACGGCACGTACTTCATATTTATGAAAATTTATGGTTTTAAATGCAGTCGGTAAAATTCAGAATTTGTCACTAGCCCTTTTTAATCAGTAACGTACGAATTTAATTTAAATTGAGTTGTAATCTTGCCTTTAAAATTAGTCAAAGGGAAAAAAACATTTCGACACATTATCGTGTTCCTCCTAATTAAATTAACTGAGGAAAGTGACTGTTTAAATCGGATATGACATAACATTTTGACATAAGAAGACAACAAAACCGTACTTTCGGTTTAAATAGGCGAAAAAATTCTTTCTGGTGATTCGAATCTATGTTTTCACCATTCTTGTGATATGACAATTCTTTAGTAAGAAAGAAGGATTACAAGTGGTGAATTACATGACTACAACAAAAACAAAAATGTCGGATATAGCAGTAACCAATTGCGGCAACTAAAGCAAAATTGTCTTAGAATTTGGATGGATAGAATTGTTAAATCAGAACAAGTATTAAGAGAGAGCAATAATTTTATATTAAATCATTTTTTACATCAGTATTCAATGTATTCATGAGAATCTATGTATTAATTCTTACTGCTTTGACTCACTGTTTTGGTAAAAAAAAGGAGTTTTGAGATCAAAGTGAAACTGATATTTCATAAAAACCAATCACATTTTTGGTGAATGTAGGTTTCGATCAATGGAAAACGTTTTCAACGTACAAGGTTTTGAAGTGAGAATTTTCACTACTTGTGTCGTCAACATCATTGATGCTATTGTTTGGAATCGTTACCATTCTTCTGAAATAACTTTCATCATGCAAAACCTTCCAAAATGTTGTAGTTCTGTTCCTTTGTAAAGACTTTAGTCTTTTTTTACACTAATATCACGTCGTCAACAAACCCTATAATTTTGGAAAACGTGTCTCTTTATACTAACTTGAAAACCTTAATCATGGAATACTTGGACAAAAGATGAACGGTTTTATAGTGTACTTCTTTCAGAAAAGTCACTAAGTATACGTTATTCGTAAAATTTGTCGTAGATCTTTTTGTAATGCTGTATAAAATCTATGGAAGAATTAATTAATTAATGCAGAATAGAAAGATTTTGAGCAGGACAGGGAACTACGTATGATATTTATTGACATAACGAAAGCTTATGATAGCATACCTCTACAAAAACTATGATTAGTAATGAAAACAACAAATATAAGCTTTATAGTAATAAAAGTTCTACACAAATTATATACAACTGCGCAAACATAACTAAGAACGGATCTAGGATGACCATCTAAAATCAATAAGCGCCTCAGACAGAGTTACTGTGTATCACCAAGCTTATTTATGATATACTTCGATATCACCCTTAAACAATAGAAACAAAAATGTGGGAAGAAAGGAATAACAGTAGAAAACACGGATTGATAATTGAATGATCGGATAATACACAGAAACGACGCAAATCATATGTTCAGAAAGTTAAGAAAGGAGTACCAGGAGTGTTGCTTAGACATAAACATGCACAAAACAAAGTAGTTATATGTGAGGCCATGCTACATGATACATTATGGAGCAGAGACAAACCGAACAATTGAAATTCTGAACCATGTTTAAAAGCATACTTGTCTGGCAAATGAACAACAAAGAAGAAAATAAATTAATAGCTGCAGAGATGGCCTACCTAAGAAGATCAGCAAGAAAGTTGCGAATTCAAAGAACATGAATCCCAGAATGCAAAGCGAACTTTATTTTAGGACACAATATGTATTAACACACAGAGAATAGGTAGTACTTATTAGTTTTTAATAAAAAATTGTTTTGTTTTACTTTTGGGGAGTGCATGCAACAGTGCTATGCAAAAATGTAATTAGTGAATCCATTTTCTCATACAAATTATTTCTTAAAAGGTTGTTCTCTATAGTATCATTACAGTTAGAGGCCGTGCGCTGTAAGAACTACATGTACGTGACAAACGAACATGCGCGAAGTGTGACATGAGATTCATTCTAGTGGCGTAGAAAAATTTAAAAAAACTGATAAAATGAACATGAATATGGAAAAAAAATAATTCAAAAGTAGACATTCTTTGACTGTGGTAATTCATGAATAAGATTATGGTTATGGTTAACTACACTAATTTTCCTTTGTTTGCAGAACGTCATCCTGACGTAGGTATTTAGTTCTAAGAGCGCGCGGCCTTCAATTATTATTTTTGACTGATAGCAATAGATTTGACTTATCTTTTATCGGGGTGCAACATCAATGTATTGTGTTTCAGTATGTGGTGAGTTGCACATAAATATGAATTTTAAACCCAGGTTTCGTATTTTTATTAATATTTCTTGGTTTAGGGATGTTATCCCATCCTCACTTTTCCTTTTGAAATAATATTTTGGTAAACTATCTAATGCAATTTATTTTTTATTTAATGCATTTTTTTTCAATTTTTGAGAAAACTATTTATACATTGGCCACCATATGATAAACTTTTTATTTGTATGATTATTGCAAAACAGATTTTGTCATTGGTTTTAGCATGATTAATATCCACAAAATGAACAAAACTATTTGTCATGCCACAACTATGAACCCGCCGAATTGTCATTTCAAATTTTAAAATGGCTGGAAATGCCATTATTTATCAAAATATGGAAAAGTAGCATGAAACAATTATTTGTAATTACATTAAGATTCTAAATATGAAATTTGGCGAGAAAATTTTAATGTTTTAGTTTTTTATTATTTTTTACAAAAAAATACTTAAGAACGATTACATTTTTTGTGTATTTTTTTGTTTACAGTTGAGTTAACATTGATATATTTTAATGAAAAATACATAATTTTGCATTTATTTTTAATTAATTAACTTCTTGCGAAAGAAACATTTTTCACCAAAACTAACAAACTTGGACTATTTTTATTAATTGTGAACAGTAATAATGGACGATGATAATAGACGTAAATATTAAATATTAACAAATCAATTGTTTATTTAAATTACATTTAGATCACATAACTAATATTGAAAATTTCTATTAAAATTTACTTTAAAAGCATTAAAAGTGAATAATGAGGATTTATTTAATAAATTTCGGTGGATAATCAAGTATGTATTGAAAACAAATGTTAGCTTTTGCCAAACCGATGTCAATATTAAAATCTAATACTGTTGTGCTGCTGTTATTCGTGTAAACAATGCTTACTAAAGAAGGCAAAATTAAAATGATTTTAATTCATGGTGAAAATAGAACTGCTGATATCCTCAACATTTTGTTTCCCAATCAAGAGTTGTACGTATTTTCCAAAAATTTCAAACAACCGGCTCAGTTCAAATGTTTTCAAAAGGCCACATACAAAATGGATAATTGATGAACATGAGAAAGACGTTTTGCTTGATGTGATAGACCATAAATAAACGTCAATTGCCGCAATATCCAATAGAACTGGCGCAGCAGGAACTACTCTAAGAAAAATTTAAAAAAAAAAATATCGCCCATACAAGCCAAAGTTTAATAGCACGCTTAAAGAACGCGATTTTAATGGTAGATTTAAATTTTGTGCTTGGATACAAGGAAAAATAGAAAAAACCCGAAAATTTGTAAACAAATACTATTCACAGACGAAGCCACTTTTTCGAAGGTGTAGTAAGTTCTCAAAACTGCAGATTTTGGTCTGACGAAAACCCTGGTTTGTGATTGATTGTGAAACCAGTACTTTTTAAAACTAATGTTTGGTAACGGTATTATTAATTGGTCATTATTTTTTTCGGCAAAATTTAAATTCAAAAGATATTTGAACTTTCTTATAAATTAAATTACTGAAGTAATTGACAACATGTCGTTGGGAGTCATGTTATGGTTTAATAAGGGCGCTTCAATTCACAGTACTATTAATGTAAGAAATAATCTGGACAACTTGTTTAGAGGCAAATAGATTGGCAGCCATCTAATATCCACGGCATAACGCGACTAAATTTCAAGTTATGAAACCATCAAAGATCTCTTCCGCAACATCGATCATTTAGAGGACACCATTAGGATTATCTGTCTTGAAATACCCTCAAGGTTTTTGAGAAACGTAACCAAAGAATTTAGCAACAGGACAATAATATGTATGGAAAGAGAAGAAGACATACAGAAATGTAGTATTTGCAAATATGGTTTATCTTAAATAGTCTTTCATGTTCGTTCGATTATAAATAAAAAAATACTCAAAAAGTTAAAATTTTGAAAAAATAAAAATTGAAATTTTCTCATGAAATTTCACATTTAAAATCTTAATGTAATTACAAATAACTTTTCCTATATTTTCATAAACAATGGTATTTTCAACCATTTTAAAATTTCAAAAGGCATTTCGGCGGTGTCATAGTTATGTCAGACAAATAGTTTTGTTATTTTGTGGATATTAATCATGCTAAAATCAATGCCGAAATTTGTTTTCTAATAATCCTACAAATAAAAAAAGTTTTCCGTATGGTGCAGACTTTATGGCGGGCAATGTATAAGCACTTACTAAATTAAATTTTCAAACAATGTAAATGTTACACTCGTTCAAAGTTGAATTACTGATTTCTTTGCATTTGATTCAATTAATATATTACCTTTATGGTCTAGACTTAAAATTACACTCTTTACAATAGGTAGCAGATTAAATTGACTAAATAATTTTGGTTTTTGTAACCAACATGTATGCTTTTTTTTTCTTAACTATAACGTGGAAACAACTCAAAATAATTAGAATTGACATTTACCAATTTTGTTGGTGTCAAATAGCAATAAAATCGCATCCATACCCGCCTTCATTTTTTATACAGTTCAATTTGATAGCATAATGTTAATGAACATCGGTTATTTTTTGAAAAAAATGCTTAAATTTCTTTTTTAAAACAATTTTGAGGATTATTCGAATAAAACTATTCAAGATAAGTTTGATCAGTTTTGTGCCTGTTTTAGCAGTATTTAGCCCTTAAAGTTCCTATCGAGTAGTGTTATCCTGTGTTTGCCAACAAACTACATTACATTATCAGCGTTAATTATAAACAAAAGTGCTATTTTTTAACCAAATCAGTATTTAATTTATAATTCCTTATTTTTTTAACTAATTAAAAAAAATTGTTGTTTCAAAGAAAATCCGATTATTTTATAACTTGGATGTTTGTGTTGTAAATTAGTTACTTCTATAACAAAACACTAATTATAAAGTTAAAGTGGCTTTGCAAAATGAATTGATTTATGGCATTGTTGTGTAAATTTATCATATCAATTTATTAATCAAAATCAGAAATTACCAACAGCAAATATGTATTTCGTTTAAACATTTTTTGAAATGTCTTATACTTATTAATATTACTGCAGGTACTATTTGTTTAATAAGACAAGTTTTGTAAAATAAAATTTGGAAAATCTAGTAATAGTTTTAAAGAAGAAGGTGTTTCTTAAAAGTTTTCCAATTTATTTTGTTTATCTTTCGTGCACCTTGAAATACATTTTGTGTATCTATTCGAATAAATCCATTACAGTTTGTTGTTTAAAGAAGCGTTTTGCGTACACTATTTTGCAGCTAAGTCGTTTCTTATTTAATTTTTCGTCAAAGAATGAAAAAGCACCTTGATTCAAAATAGTTTCAATTATAAAATACGTATCCAAGTTTGAAAACATTGGCTAATAAAAATTAATTAATTAAAAATATATTTGTAAATCGCCTTTTTTTCAAATTGTGTAAATTGTTTTCAAAACAAATTGTGAAAAGTTCAACTGCTGTTCATTTCGTAATTGTTTTTTTTATAAATTCAGAGAAAAATGCCGCGACGCCTTTTATTAAGTCTTATTTAATTAAAAATTAAATGAAATCTAGTTTCAAATAAATTGAATGATAGTGGAAGTCGATATGGGTCGTTGCTCAATCAAATTAATCGCGACCTCGCACTCTTTCTACTTTTGGCCTCTTTAATCAGCCGTCAAATAAGAGAAACTTGGCTAATTGATTACATCATAATTTTCGATTGTTTTCTGATGCGAAAATATCTAATTTAAATTATTTAATAAAACTGCTTTTAATTTAAAAGCTATATAATCATGTTCGATTAACTTTGCAAATACATTAATTAAAAAATATCTCAACATTAGGTATGGACTGCATCTTGCCAGAGATTGTTCAAGCAATACCAATTTATGTACCAACATATATGGGTGTTACATTGTGGAAAAAGTAATCTTAAATTAAGATTTTAATTTGCTTAACAATTATATTTTTGGTCAAGGGATAATGGGCTGTGTATAGGTCAATACAATTTAATATGAAGTCAAAAGTCTACGAAATTAAATAAGTACATCAAAAATTATACTTTAAAATTTACGGAAGTTTAACTACAATTTTATTAAGAGATTTCGTAATCTTTCTATGTATCTTTCTATGTATCGAGTATATAAAAAATATTCAATTACCTAAAGAATTTTGAAGAATTATATTATTAAACGTGTATTGTTGTCTTGAAAAACTAATTGCCTGACGTCACAAAGGTAAACCCGAGACATAGGGATATAGATCTTATAATATAACTGTAGGTTTAATTTGGAGGAAGGGAGAGAGGAGGTGTAAAAGGGGAAGGGTGGGTGAGGGAAGGGGTGAGGGTATAGAGTAAAGGTAGTAAAAGGGGGTAATAAAAAAAGTGGTGGGATGGTAGAAGGTTGGTAGTAGTAAGGAAGGAAAAAAAAAAAGAGAAAGGGAAGAAAAAAGGGGAAGGGGGGGTAAAAGTGGTTAAAGGGAAGGTGGGGGAGGAAGGGAGGAAAAAGGGGGAAAAAAGGAGGGAAAGGGGAGAGGGGGGGAAGAAGGGGGGAAGAAGGGAGGAGAGGAGGGGGGGAAGGGGGGAGGAGAGGGGAAGGAGAAGAAGGGAGAGAGGGGGGGAAAAAAGAAGAGGGGAGGGGGAGGGAAGGGGGGAGAGGAGGAAGGAAAAGAAGGAAAGGAGGGGGGAGAGAGGGGAAGGGGGAAGGAGGGAAAAAGGAAGAGGGGGAGGGAGGGGGGAGAGGGAAAAAGGAGGGGAAGGGGAGGGGGAGAGGGGGAGGGAGGAGAGGAAGGGGGGGAGGAAAAGGAGGGGAAGGGGGGGAGAGAGAAGGAGAAGGAAGGAGAGGAAGGGAAGGGAGAAAAGGAAAAGGAGGAAGGAAAAGGGGGAGGGAAAAGGGAGGGTGGGGGGAGAAAAGAGGAGGGGGTTGGAGTGGTAGGGAGAGAGGAGGAGGGGAAGGGGTAGGAGAGGGGGGAGAAGGGGGAGAGGAAAGGGGAAAGGGGGAGAAGAGGGAGAGGGGAAGGGAGGGGAGAAGGAGGGAGAGGGGGGAGGTGGAGGGGAAGAGGGGGGGGAGAAGGAGGGAGAAGGGGGAGGTTGAGGTTGAGAAAGGAGGGGGGGAAGAAAGGGAGGGGGAGAAAGGGGGGGAGGTTGGAGGAAGGGGAAGGGTGTTTTTGTTAGGAGGGGGGGAAGGGGGAGGGGGAGGGGGAAAGAAGGGTTTAGAGGGAGAGGGGTAAGGGGGAAGGGAGAGGGGGAGGAAAGGGGGGAAAGGGGGAGGAGGGGGGAGGAAAGAGGGGTTTAAAGGGGGGGAAAGGAGGGGGAAAGGGGGTAGTTGGTGGAGGGGGAGGAGGAAGGGGGGGGTTTTTGAAAAAGGAGAGGGGGGAGGGGGGGTGGGAGGGAGGGGGGGGGGGGGTTTTGTTTGGGGTGGGTGGGAGAGAGGGGAGAAAGGGGGAAGGAAGAAGGGGAGGTGGAGGGGGGAAAGAAAAAGGGGGAAGGGAGGAAGGGAGGAAAAGAGGGGGAGGGGAAAGGGAAGGGGGGAAAGGGGGTAGGGGGAAGAGAGGGGAAAGAGGGAAAGGGAAGGGGGAAGGAAAGGAGGGGGAGAGGGGTTTAAGAAAGGGGGGGAGAGGGGTGGTTTGGGAGGAGGAGGGGAGGGAAAGGGGAAAGGGAGGGAGGGGGAGGGGGGGGGGAAGGGGGGGAGTTGTGAGGGAGGAAGAGGAAAAAGAGGGGAGGGGAGAGGGGTTTAGAAGAAAGGGGAAAGAGAAGGGAAGAGAAAGGGGGAGGGAGAAGAAAGAAGGGGAGGGGGTATGGAAGAGGGGAGAGGAGGGAGGGTGGTTAGGGGGGGAGGTAAGTAAAGGAGGTGGGGGAAGGGGGAAGGGGAAGGGAAAAGAGAAAGGAGGGAAGGAGGGGGGAAGGGGGGGGGGGTAGAAGGGAAAAGGGGGGGGGAAGGGGTAGTGGTGGAGGTAGGAGAGGGAGAAGAGGAAGAGGGGGAAAAAGGGAGAAGAAGGAGAAAGGGAGAAGAGGAGGGTGGGGTTTAAAGAAGGGTTAAAGGAAGAAGGGGGGAAAAGGGGAAGAAAGGGGAAAAGGAAGGGGAAGGGTGGAAGAGAAGAAAGAGGGAAAAGGAAGGGAGGAAAAAGGAAAGGAGGGGAGGAAAAGGAAGGGGGGAAGAGGGGGGAGAGGAGGGTAGAAGGAAGGGGAAGGAAAGGGGGAAGGGAAAAAGAGAGAAAAGGAAGGAGAAGGGAAAAGGAGGAAAAGGAAAAAAAGAGGAGGAAGAGGGAAGTAATTTAGAGGGTTGTTGAGAAAAGAGGGGGGTTGTGGGGGGAAGAAAGGGAGGGAAAAAAAAGGGGAAGAAAAGAGGGGAGGGAAGGGGGAGAAAAAAGGGGTGGGGGAGGGGGTAAAAAAAAAAAAAGAGGGAGGAAAGGAAAGAGAAAGAGGGGGGTAGTTGTAGGAGGAAGAGGAGAAGAGAAGGGTGGAGGGAAAAGGGGAGAAAAAAGGGAGGGGAAAAAAAAGAAGAAGAAAAGGGGGGGGAGGTTGGGGGGAGAAAGGAGGTGGGGGGAGTGGAAAAGAAGAAAAATAGTGGAGGGGAAAGGTAGGGGGGTAAAGGGAAAGGGAAAGGAAGGGGGAGAGGGCTAGAGTTATTTAAATAGGAAGGGAGAGAAATTATGTATCGGGGTGTGTAAGTAGGGAAGGGTAATTTAGATAGGAAGAGATTTAAAATAGAAGGTTATTTAATTTAATTGGGAGAGGAGAAGAGTAAATTTATTAAAATTGGTATAAAAAAGGGGGGGAGGGGAGGAAAGGGGGGAGGAAGAAGGAAGGGAAAAAAAAAAATAATTAATAAAAAAGAAAGGGGGGGAAAAATTTAAAGGGAAGAGGGGGGGGAGGAAAGGAGGAAAAAAAGGAAAA